>JAODUP010000173.1:1007500-1076543 GCA_025642065.1 Paralvinella palmiformis
GTACGAAATCGATCAATTCCAGGCGAAGTCGCTTCAATCCGTCGTTTACTTCTCCTTGGATGACTCACCGTGTGGATAAATCAATCCATCTCACACGACGAACGAGTCATTTGCATTTTATTGTAAGAAGCCTATCAACAAATGATCAGAAACGCCATTGTTGACAAATATTTCAGGAAACACCAGTGCATTTAAAGCAGTAACAAGTTTAGCTTAATCACGATCTGTGATATCTTTAAATATTTGAAATACAGTTGCGTCTATTTGAAATAACATACACGGAATGAGTTCAGTTTAATGCAGGTTGCGTATTTGTCATATTTAGTTTAATTACATGGTATAAATGAAATTTATATGCGAGCTACTTTTTGGCGTTTAGAGATACGGTTATTTTAAATGGGTCTAAGGCTAGCATATCACGCTTGAAATGTGAGAATAGATATACAATTTTAATTGTGGCACAAGTCAGAATGGCATACGTGGAAGAAACTAATGTTACGTACATTAGTTGCTGCATTCGTGTAATGACGTTTGGTGCAAGAAAACAAAGAAGATCGCAAACGATTGAGTTATGTCATAACGCACGCATAAATTGTTAGTCTTTCATCGAATGTATACCATTATACACTTTCCTGCTTCTGTCATGCAACTCATATATTTTCTCCTTTAGTCGGAATATCAATCAACATTCACGAATGTAAACGTTCTTTATCAAATAAAGATACCTTTATTGGTAAGTGGAAGTGGAAACAACAGAATCTACGGCTTCAACAAAGTGTAGCTGATTAACATGAAGACAGAAGTCAGCATGAAATCCCGCAGATAAAAGGCGATATAAAATCAACAAAGCGAATAGTACTATATTCAAGAAGGTGCCGACATTAATATCAATATATGTTCATATATATATATATATATATATATATATATATATATATATCCACTTAGTTGCTGCATGTATATGGGATTACCTGAACCCATTAATATTAGTATGCGCTTCTACTTCTCGCTGCTCATAAATAGCTAATATTGGTGTACTACAATTCTATATCGCTCTCTTTATACGATATATTATTATGTGATACCATAAGACAGGAAATAAATACTCTCTACTGAAAGTTGACTACATCGTAAGCCATGTCTGGCGTGAACCTGGCGTGATTATCAGACTGGAAGTTTAACGAACAGGAAGGCCATCAAGCAATTCGAGTAATACTCAACGAACTCTGTTAGTTAAGTAACTGCCACCAAGTGTAACACAACGGGACCCAACTGGAACGTAACACAACTGGTAACTAAGTACTTACCATTCTGTAAGTGTACCAATCTTAGTGTTCTCAAATGTCGAATAGTTGATAACACTCGTCCTGTTGCTAAGCCACGCTTAATCGGGGATGCATACACATGTTCACATCATCTGTTCATAATACGCAGACACTGAGACAGTGTTAGACGTTTGGGCTTAAAATTAGTGCCTTCAAGTAGGAAGCCAATTGCCTAAATGAAAAGAGTCCGACACGAAAATTAGAGGCCAATATTGAACTCATTTAACTTACCAAGTGCACAAAGGTGACCTTAAAACAGCAACTTTTCCTAATGGAACCTCCTTTTGGAATTATTCCTCTTCTCTTTACTCATTCACATGTAGACGGCACTGGTGATCGTTTAGAATGTTCCTTCGAAATAATTAAATCCCATTGCTTGGTTGAGCTTTATCCAAACCATTTACTCAAGAAAATGATATCCCTGAGGTTATCATCAGTCTACACGATAAAGTTCACACGTCAATTCCATTTTATTTTAATACGAGTTCTGGTAAAGATTTCAGAGTTGTGTTCTCTACAGAATCTAACGTCTGAGAAGGTTTGTTTTTGATATAATACTAATATTTTTCAATGATATTTAGCTTGCATGCATTTAAAAATTCCGAAATTCGCATGTTTGTAGCTTTATTTCAGTAAATAAATTATCGGTAAATAAATCGGTAAATAATATTAATAGTAACAAAATAATAATACTTATTATTGTTGTTGTTGTTGTTGTTAATATATTTTTTCCAGGGGGGGGAGTAGATAGTTGGTTAAATGTGATATGTGTATTAATAAACGAGATTAAAACATTTAACTAGCGACGATGCATCAGTAGGCAGGGTTCGCCTCTTCTAAATCCAGAAACTCTTCTGGATTGCCAATCGATTTTGTTTCAGCTGAGGTACTTTGCTACAGAAGAAAGGTCAAGACCGAATCTTATCATGTCCCAGTGTAAATATTGTAGAAATGCTCGTGATGTTCAAAATTAAGCCTAAAACAGAAAAATAAAATATTAAGACACAGTATAATTGAATTATATAAGCATAATTGAGAATAAATGCGAATCGATTCTCCCAGCAGCGATACAACACGACACAGCCCAATAGCAACGGCCGGTTTCGACTTACTCAAGTCTTCATCGGGTTGCGTAGAATGTCTAACGTTAGTAACTGCCCGTTTCTTGGCATATTTGTAGACAAATCACACTTAGGGTTAAACGGAATGCCTGTTATAGTGATACATTCGCAACATCTAATAGTGTCAAACAAGGAGGCATTATTTCGCCTGATATTATTCAGTATATATATATATATATATATATATATATATGGATGAATTGCTCAATCAACTCAAAAATGCATATGTTGGTTGTTACATGCTGGTGATTTATGTTTGTTGGCCCCCAGTAGGGGTTCAATAGGTTTGATGCTTAATATTTGTGAACAGTTCGGTGGAGAATAGGATGCTTTATTTAATTCACAGAAACGTCATCTTGTAATATTCGGGACTGGCAATCGGCACGAAGACAGACATGCCACCACTTACTTTGAATAGAGAATTATTAAAGGTGCAAGCAACAGCTACGCATTTGGCTCACACAATTTGTAATAATAATATCAATAACATTGTTGTTTATAAAGCCACTGTAGATATTTTATGGAGAACAAATTATGTAACGAGTGAAAGTTTTGTTTTGTAATTCTGATATTTGATCATTCACGTTTCGCATCTACTGCACTAGTTTTTATGGTTCCCCCTCGTGGCGATTGAATTGTCGAGTAATGGAACATTTATATGGAAGTTCTGGCATAGGATACCAACTGTTAGGAAGATTTAAATAATTTTATCATTCTATTTGTAATAGTAAAAACGAGTGTACTCGTCTGTGTTATCTAAGACGTCAATGACACACACGTCGCAATGAACAGAAGGCAGTTATGTACAAAATTAAATATTGGTGGAGAGTGTTTGAATGACTATAGCTATACGATTGTAATGATAAATGTAAAACAGATCGATCTGCACTAATGAACTATGTCTAGTTAGAGATGGAATACTGAATATGGATATCGATCTTGATGATAATGATATACTTTGTTTCATTAATATGTTGTGCCTAGGCTAGCACTTTATTTATTGTTTGCAATAAATAAAGTAAAGAACGTCCTGCCTCAGATACTATATGGAATAACAGCATGGGGTCCAGCAATTCGCGATAACGACAATAGTTTAGACTCCAAAAAAGAGCTATTCGAATAATAAATAAGATGGCTTACAGATCACACGCTGATCCATTATTTAAGACTTGCAACATACTTAAAATATATATGAAGAACAGTCTATTCTTTTCTTGCACAAATATGAAACAAACATACTTGTTACTTCATTTCAAAACATGTTTAGACATAATTATGACATCCACCCATACGTGCGTACAAGGCGATCCTCAAATATGTATACAGATATACCAAAAAATTAATTTGTTGAAAATCTCCCAAATTTTATTATTCCTAGGTTGTGGAACAAATGGATGGAAAAGTTAACGTTATAAAACAAAGCATAGTAAAACAAGTTCAGATGAAAACATTATGAGTAAACAAATACCTTGATAGCGTTAAATACACAAACAAATATTGTAGACAATGTTATCCTATAGGTTGATATGTGTTATTATGAGTAGTAGCTAAATTTAGTTTACCTTGGCGTGGACTGTCTCTGATCAAGACAAAAATGTATATTATTATAACGAGATATTATAAATTTATAACGTTTATTATCTTGCCTGAGTTAGCTACCATATAGTGTACTTAAAAGTATATCTCTGGGTACAAATTATATCATTATTATGATTGTATATTCCATTTCCCTTATCAAATTATGTTCAATGACCATCACGGGACAGTGGTAAGACAGCCCTTGGGCTACACTGTTTCCTCACATAGGAGTACAAATGTCATAACACATGGTAATGTTAATTATGTATATTTTAAAATGTAGCTCGTTGCTATTACCATTCTATTTGTATATTTATTCATTATATTATGTACTCCTGTTATGTGAAATAATTTCAATTCAAAACTTTTATTAATTTTCTTGTCATCTTGTTTTCTGTTGTTTGTCTTTCCTTTGTTTTATTTACGAAATACATTGTGTGTGTATGTGTGTGTGTTTATATATATATTATTATTAATATTATTATTATTAAGACCCTGTGCCAGGACCCTGCCAATAGCTCCAAATCTATTCCACCATCTATATCACCAAGAGGTATTAAACAGATTGAATTATTGAACTGTTGTGATAATGTGGTATGAAGTCAGCATGTGGTATAAAATAGTGTATATCATATATGTGTGAATGAATTGTCAAAATATGTCACAACATGTTATGTAATGAATATGCAATAAAATCCTAATACTAATTTCCGATTTGTGTATGTGTGTATTTCTTTCTTTCCGTTACCTTTTTTTCCTCTTTCCTTTTTCCCACACGATTTTGTTTCTTTTTTCCCGTTTCCTTTTTTCACTGTTTAGTTCTTTCCATTTGCCATCGATACAGATAGAAGATTTAAATTTAATGGGGAGTTCACTGTATTAAAAGTAATGTGTTAAAAAGATTTAGAAACTCACAAAACGCTGCCTTGCCATGTGGGCATATCATGAAAACATAATCCAAACACTGGTAGTAAGAGTGAAGTTTTAATGTACATTTAAGTAATGCATCTATCTCCAATTTTGGTTCTATGATAGGATATTATATGGGATATTTTCCAATTACGTCCCTGACCGTTTGTTACCCCTTGGTGTGATCTATATTAGTGTACTTACTTTCAACATCTAATGTTATAAGCAGACATTTACTGGGCAAATTAAGGCTTTTATTTTTTCTCCAAAATCTTTGTGTTCGGTTTGCAGGGTTTTTTTTATATAAGAAGGATGATCCATAGCACACTTTTTAAGTGATTTTCTATGAAAGATGATCCTTTTTTTCTTCACTGTTACAGTCAGATATTATTGATCTTCCTGTGAGCATTACGTTTGATATTGTCCAACAATTTGTCTCTGTGAATTCTTGGGAACATATAGAAATAACGAGCTCCTAGGGAGGTGAAAGGAATTCCATTTTCCATTATTTAATTGGCGATAACCTTCAGTAATATAATAATTTTGGTATTTATATTATGGTTAACGCCAATATTAACTGTCAATATTTCGGTGTGGTAAGACCGATGGGGTGATTGCAATTAACCAATTAATGGGCGCCCTTTTGTTTGGTTGCCAATCCACTTGGGGGCTATAAGAGTGAAAAACCTCTTCCTTTTAACAAAGTCTTTCTCAACTTCATACGAGATAATTAACAACCATGAGACATCGATTGAGTGCAGATTTGTGCAACAGGATCGTTTGTATGCGCCAGGGTCTATCCTGAAGGACATTGCCCAAGTGTTCCCGATCACCCAATGATCGATCTCTAAGATCCTGAAGCGTCATCAGAAGACTGGTCTAACAACTCCTATGCCAAGTTTCGGTTGTCCCAAGAAAACCACAGCTAGACATGACCGATATCTGTTCCACCTGTGCCGTAATATCCGAACAAAACCTTCATCTCAGCTCCGTATCAACAGGATCCTTTTAACCAATGTTCCTGTGGCAACTCGGCTGGTGAATTATCGAGTTTTATGTCTACGAATAAAAACATTGTTTTTGTTTGTACTTGTCTCAGGTTCAAAGAATTGGCAATAAAAAGAATAAACCGGTATTATCAAGTAAAAACTATATTCAATATTATTGAACACAATGAATTGACAATATAAAATGACACAATGCTATGAAAAATACCACGAAAGTTATTGTAAGAGTGCTCCAAAAATTTCATTTATGCAGCATTTTGGGATATTCCAAACTTTTTTCCTAGTCTGTATAATAAGAGAGGTTTTTCATCCAACGATGCGAGGCAAGGTTTTCTCCACCTGATATGTCATATATTGTAAATTCTAAATTTATTAAAATTGATTCCTGTTGTAAAGCTAGTAGTAGTAGTAGTAGTAGTAGTATATTACCGTGCTACGCATAATGGCGTCTGTGCATGTTCATGATTTATAATGTTAGTTCACATAATAGTTCAAATCAAATTATTTTAAGCTATTGTTTCCTGTTACTTTCCTAGCTAATCTGATACGTTTGTTTGTTTGTTTGTTTGTTTGTTTGTTTGTTTGTTTGTTTATTTCTTTCTTTCTTTCTTTCTATTTATCGAAGAAAACGACATAAGATTTATGTAGAAATCAGCCATTGTACGTACAATACATATTAAACAATATAAATATTTTTCACAACCACCCATTTCTTATCCTATTGTCCTCATTATTATTACCATTGTTATTGTTATTATTGTCTCAAAAGCATTTTACGGTATTGTAATGTATACACAAGATAACGAGAGATACAAAATACAGTAATAACTAGGACTACTAGTATAATACGATATTTTATTGAGAGAATAAGTAGAGATCATGTCCGTCTTCAGAATCTGGTAACCATCTGACATTCCACTGGCTTAGAGAAATAAACCATCTTTGGATGACGCCCCAAAAACCCCAAAACAACATCCGCAGGAAATTTGATTGATCTCAGCTGCTACCCCGAGGTGTGAAATCCGATCAAACTATATTACGGCCAAATTGAATATTTTGAGAGGACTCTTGTTGGACAGGTAAATTTAAGCTGTCTATCGATTTCAAGAAAATTGCAGTTGAACTTATCACCTGGGCAGGGAAAATCAAATCAGGGACAAATTAAAGAAACCAGTGGTGCCGACATTTAGCTCGCAATTACACCGCATGTTGCCTGGGTGATATTTGCTACAGCTCAGGGTTATTAAATTAATGTTTCACAGATTGCATTACTACAGTGCTCTCACTTACTGTTTCCCCTATTGACTAAACATTTCTTGACTTGTGAACTAAATTTGAATTTGAATTATATATATATATATATATATATATATATAGTCATGCCACACATGATGCATTTCATTACTAAATATATATTCAAACAATTCCATTGATATTGTTTGCACTGATCTCAGTTTGCACTAATCTCAGTTATCTCTATAAATACCTGTGTATTCATGGGATTTGCATTACTTGCTCCTTTGCTCTATGGTGAATATTGATCTCAGAAATATTAAAACAACTGAACGTCGTGCAATGGCATCAAAGTCTCTTGTACATTTTCATTTTAAGAACATACCAGAAAGTGCATTACATGTAACTGAGTAAATATTAATGAATAATCACATTGTAATCGTGATTGTAATCATGATTACTTTACAATGTAATAGTAATCGATTATATTCAGAATGAATGTAATCGTAATCGTAATCATGGTATTCTCAAGTAATCGTGATCGATTATCTTGATCCTGTAATCGCTCCAACCCTGGTTTTGATTGATAATTCTTTCATTAGTAAAGATGGGGATTGACATTGATGGTATTAATGATAATAAATATTCATCTCACTTAGGTATCATTTGTATAAATGGCCATTTGCACTTAATTATCCAGGTACGTCCCAAGTTTCATATGTCAATTGATATAGTTCATAGTAATACGAGTTACTTTGTTTTCATTGCATGCTGTATATCTATTCAGCTTACCCTGTTTGTAACGATAATTCAATCGTTTGACGTTTATACACTTCAATTTAAGTTAGTGCACAAATCCACTTTGCACAACAAACGTCATTGTTAAATCGTAAGAAATGTTTCTCAAACACATCATACTCATGAAATTCTTGTGGAATATTTTGAAAGGGTTGGTTATATTGATCACCGTTTCTTCAAAGAGGCAGAACAGGAACCCTCTTTAGAGGAGATGAAACGGGATGCCTATGTCGTCTTTGGCTCCGTACATGATGTGTACATGATTTTTATGGCAAAAAGTTGAAATTTATTCCTTTGAAAATTATTTTGTTAGTTCCATCGTTGCTGCATGACGTTGAATTGTTGATGAATTCATCAGGTTCACCTGCAGAACAGGTAATTGTTGCTGTTTTGTATTGAAACCCAACCTATTGAACGCAGTAATCACAATACCAAGTCAGTTAGTGTCTGGATCTTCAACTTTACCTTCTAAGCCTGTACCAAGTCTTTCTCCGTCACATATCTCACATGTGAAGCTACCTGCCTTACAACGCCCAATTGGTATACAGATGCCTAATTTATCAAATATTTCAGGTGATCTATCGCCGAATCTTGTTATTAGTTTTCGCCGTTGGAAATATGAATTACAAAGGATGGTGTCTGAACATAAGTCTAATTCCGTTATCCTGAATGCTGTAAGACAATCTCTGAAAGGTATTGCAGCAGATGTAGTCTCGTACATGCCAACAAACTCTACTCCTATGGCTATTTTTGAAAATATAGGTGACTTACTTGATGAAGTATTCTTGAGAGAACACCTGATGCAAAAGGTGGATGAGTCTGTTGTAGTATGGGGGTGCAGTTTGGAGGCCCTTTTGTCAAGAGCTATCGAGAAGGTAAAATATCTCCTCTATCTAAAGATGAAATGCTACGATATAAATTTTGGAGTAATTTATGCGATAAAAGGTTGAAGTCTGTCACTAAACATATTGTTGAAAGAAATACAAATTTTGCTTACTTGGGCATAGCAGTTAAAAAAACTGAACAATACATATCAGAGGATGATAAACGCAGAAAAGGGTCGCGTAAAGCCCAACACAAGGTCACGTTTGTCAAATCATTCATGGAGCAAGCAACTCCAGTTGTCGTACTCTTGATGGATTAGTTGGACATGGGTCAATAATCGAGTTGGCAAAGTCAAACCAAATGTTTGATTGATACTGGTTCCTTGGTTACCACTGTATCAGAAATGTTTTACCTGGATCATTTGCAGTCTGACTATCTGATGTAATCAATTAGTAATTTGCTCTCTGTTGAGGTTCGTAATGGTCATCTGCTGTATTATAAAGGTTATGTGGAATTTGAAATATTGGTACCTTCTATTGGTTCCAATGTACCTGTTGAGCAGTACATATTAGCTTTCGTTGTACCTGATGCTCCATATAGTTACAGTATTCCAAATTGTATTGGTACTAATGTCATTGCTCAAACTACTGCATGAGTTCTGTACGCCAATTTCTTGGTTGACTATGGTTTCTCATCCAGGTTACACAGCGATCAGGGGCATAACTTGGAATCTGATATCATTAGAAGTATCTGCAAGATCACTAATGTAAAGAGAATTCGAACCACTAGTTATCACCGAGTGGGAAATGGAATGGTGGAACGTTTCAATCAGACTCTGCTTTGTATGCTCCGTACTCTCATCACAGATAAAATGACTGATTGATAATCGTATGTCCCTTCTTTGGTGTAACAATATTACAAAGCAGGAAAGTACTGGTTATTCATCTTTTTGTGTGGCCTATGAGATTGCCAGTATAAATGCTAATGAAGCTGCTGAAAGGTCTAAAGAAAGGTATGACTTCAAAGTCAGATAATCAGTATTAAAACCAGGAGGTGATAGAGTGTTAGTCCGCAGTGTTACCCTCCAATGCAAACAAAAGCTTGCAGACAAATGGGAAGGATGTATGTACACTGTGGAAGGTCATCCACAGCAAATTGTCTCCGTTTACGTTGTCAAGAGAGAACGTGGAGTTGAATGTAAAAAAACTTTACATCGCAATCTATTGTTATCCCTTGCCTCTGTTCCTCTGTATTTTTCCCATCTGAGAACGTTTTAGTTCCAACTCGTGCTGGTATGCGGACAAAACGGAACAAACCCATACCTCATGATGAGGAAACCCTCTCCACAACTTCTGGTTCTCACATTAATGTTGTGTCATCCTTATTCAATCCAATAGCAACACAATTCAAACAACATGTAGTTACTGAACTCGGTACATCTGATAACTCGTTGCAGGAAATTCGAGTACATCTAAAGGTGACAATATTAGAACAGTTGCTGTCCTTGATGTAATAGAAGATAAAGATTTATTTGATGATGATACTAGCTTTGGATGATGACAATAATGAAGCTATTATTTCGGAACTTGATACACAAGCTCGTGATTTTACGGTTTTACGGGATGAGTCACCAGTTGTCCCTGTGCCAGCACAATTGTTCAGTTATTGTCAAATTAATTATGAACTAATAAAGCAGTACCAGAACTATAATTGGGTTAAATTAATCTTTTCACGTTCTGCTTCCAATTAGTTGTTTTTTTTAAACTAAATTAATAGCTTTCGATCAAGCTTAACGAATAACGTTTGTGGGGTACATAGATAGTCTCTTATTATATATATATTACGCACCATTTTAACATTTACCTTATATTTAAATTGTCTATTTTATATAGTATGTATTTTGGGGAGCAAAACATTTTGAGTGGGGGGGTTGAATATTGCCTGGGTCATATATGTTACAGATCAGGGTTATTGAGTTGCATTACTACACTGCTCACTTTGTGCACTGAGTTACTGTTTCCCCGATTGACTAAACATTTCTTTACTTGTAAACTAAGATTTTATTTGATTTATATATATATATTGTTATTTACTAGGGGTGTTTGTAGAACTTAGCAAATAACTAGGTTTATAGCTCCACAGAGACGTACTACGTTTATTTATTCCATTACATTGGGGTTTTATTTATTTTCTAAATGACTATCTACTTTTAGGGTAAGTTTACTTTCACATTATTATAACATACATTATATTGTTATGTATAAATCTTGTTGGAATTATTATTTATTCTAAATATATGTTTGCCATGTCATTTCATCTATTTGCTAGCTTTGAAATAATGCTATGTAATTTATTGGCGTGCGTGCGTCGCGTGCGTGCGTGCGTGCGTGCGTGCGTGCGTGCGTGCGTGTGAGTGTATATAAATGTTTATGCTACAGTGAATGAGTACATATATGATGTAATTGTGATTTCGGAATGTTATATTTTTTTTTTTATTTCAAAGTCCCTTTTGTCTACATTTGTCTCTATTTACGGACAATAAATATTATATACCAACTACTGTCGTGTTTAAGGAATGGCAACAATTATCATACCGGCAACACAAGAAAACAAATAGTGGTGAGGCCACATCTCGAATATGGAAACACTGCATGGTGCCCAATATTTAAAAAAGACTGTGAACTGTTGGAGAATGCCCAACGTCGAGCAACAAACCTAGCCCCGACATTGAGGAACCTGTCTTATGTTGAGAGAATTGCTGCCCTATATCTACCAAGCCTCTAATATAGACGAGCTAGAAGTGACACGATAGAGACATATAAACACGTACATGTCTGGAATGTATGCAGTGGATATGCTGAGTACATCAAACCAGATAAATCATTCACTAGGGCTCAAGTTAAAGAAAGAAAGATCAATGAAGAATATCAGGCAACAATACTACAGCAACAAGATACTAAACTCATGGAATATGTTGCCTGCTGAAGTGGTTAGTGCACTCTCCCTAAATGGCTTTAAAAACAGACTAGATAGTCACTGGCGGCAGTATACATGTATAGCCAACACTCGATACTTGATGATGATGATGATGCATATAATTTAAACAAGTCTAATTTAGAAAGGCCTCAGCCTGATACAGGCTATGTAGCATAACTAAAATCAGAATCGGATGAGTGAGTGAGTGCATGAGTAAGTAATATCTACCGATTAATCAGAGGAACGAAACGAAAAAACTAAAAGGAGTCTTGCCAGGATACCAGAGTACGGAATAATAGGCTATTGCCTGTCGGGTATTCCGGTCTTGACTACTTTTGTCCTGAACCACTCGCTGGCTGAATGATTTTTTTCTTATTTCGAGTCGACAGCGGCCCACGAATAACCCCTAACTGTGACCTCTGGTGCGTTCATTGAGTGATCTGTTGAAGAATGCTCTTGGGTCAAGTATGTCTATCCCATTCATGATCTTGTACACCTGTATCATGTCCCCTCGCCGTCTTCTAAACAAGAGTGATGGGAGCCTCAGGGCAACTAGCCGCTGTTCATAGGACAGATGTTTCAGGTGTGGGACTAACTTTGTTGCTCGACGCTGAACCCTTTCCACTGCCAATTTATCCATCTGATAGTGTGGATGCCTTGGCAGAGTGTCTTCATCTAGACACGAGAATGTCTTCTTGATGCGCCATAGCATCCTACTGGACTTGTTAACAGAAAATGATATGTGCTGATGAAATTTCAGCTCCTCATTAAAATAGACACCGAGGTCCTTTTCTACTTTAGTGGAATGCAACTCAATGTCTCCAATCTAGTAGGCTAGACGTCTGTTATTCCTCCCGAGGTGGAGGACCTTGCCACCTCTCATACCATTCAACAAGTCGTTGGAGATCTGCTTGCAGTTCAGCCCAGTCATCATGTGTCATCAGCAAATATATGTGCTGTGCTGCGTGTCATATCGGGTAGGTCATTGATGAAAATCACAAGCAGTATGGGCCCGAGAACGCTCCCTTGAAGAATACCGCTGATCATCTCCAGCCATGCTGACAGATAACTATTCGCCACTACACGTTGTTTACGGTCAGTCAGGAAAGCTTGTATCCAGTCCAGGAATTTGCCGTTGAATCCATATGCTGCTATCTTAGCATGGAGTCACTGGTGCAGTACATAATCGAACGCCTTGCGGAAATCGAGGTACACTGTGTCGATTGGGTCCACGGTTCTAAGACTGTTGTAAAGTCATGGCCGGTTAACGATTTGATTGATGTATGGGAGAATTAGTGATCGCCCATTCGTGCCGCATTTATGGCCGACCAATTGTGGGGTAAAATGGGTGTGAAACCATTGTTCTCCGGTTGATTAATGTGCGAAAGTTGGTGGTCACCCGTTCCGTGCTGCTTGGCGATTTGTGGCTGGCCGGTTGTTGGGATCACACGCTGATTGTGCTGGGGGGAGAATTCCCTCTTATATACCAGTTTGTATGTGTGGGAGGAGTTTTAGTGGGGGATTGTTCTCGACTCAGCCAAGTCAGCGGTGATTGGACCAGGTGACCATGTGGGGTCTACCGGACAACAACGCTGACAGTGCTGAGGGGTCAGACTTACTAGTCTGTAATTACCAACACTTGATCTATTACCTTTCTTATGTATTAGTGTGATGTTTCCAATTTTCCAGGCAGTAGGAAGTCGACCCTCACTGAGTGATTTAAGGAAGATGACACTTAGGGGTGATGAAATGACATAAGCCATCTCCTTCAGGACTCTTGGGTGAATTTTGTCGGGTCCAAGTGCTTTATTTATTGAGGTTCAGCTTCGACAGATTTTTCTGCACCAATTCTACTGTTATCTTTACATCAAAGAGTGGGGGGCACGGTACTTAGTTTCTAGTAATGGTATATCTTCCATATTCTCACGGTTGATTACACTGGCAAAATAGGTGTTCAGAATATCAGCCTTTACCATATCACATTGAGTCTCTGTACCGTCATTACCCTTGATGTCACCAATCTTGTGTTTGTTCTTCAATTTGGAGTTACGGTATCTCCAAAAAGCTTTGAGGTCGGACTTCACGTTTTGAGCCAGATCTTTCTCAAATTCTTTACATAGTACACGTGTGAGTTTGGACACCTCATTCTTCACTTGGCACGCTCTGATGTGGTCAGCATCACTATTTGTTAATTTATATTGTTTCCAGGCTTTGCTCTTCTTCCCGGTTCATCCATAGTTTCTTCCTTCTGTCCTTTGATGGTCTGGACGTTGGTATAAACTGATGGATGGCATCTTCAAATATGTTCATAAAAATGACCAAGATTCCTCTACATTCATTCGGTCTAGTTCCGCCCAGTTCTGTGCTGCTAGGTGGATGATCATCTCCGTGTATCAGCTTTTGTCGTAACGTAGTCTGGGTTTCTTGTCTATTACAGTTTGTGCATACACATGGATATTCATCAGTAGGCACAAATGGTCACTGATACCCAGTCCAGGTAAGTGTTCTATGCCCTGTACCAGCTGATCATCACTTGTCAGGATTAGGTCCAGCAAGTTTCCTTTCTGACCATGCCTGACCCGTGATGGTTCGGATACCTGTTGGAAAAGGTATACATCTCTGCATATCATATCCCCCCATATGTCGAGAAACTTCTTCTACTAAAATTTTCTGACTTTTTAAATACAGGGTTTTAGTATAAATTATGAACATCTAACCCAGGGTCAGATTTGAGGAATAAATAGTCTATTTCGAACTTTGACCTCAAATATATTCTTTTACAGAATTCTAAGCACTCACGTAAACCTGCTCCGGTAGATATATTTGATGTGCTACCTTTTATTATCTTGGTAGTGGAACGTTATCGAAAGGTTTTTATGATACTGTTATATGTTGTAATAACATGATCTTATATATCTAAATTATTTACAGAATAGTATGTCTCGTTGTCATTAATAAGCTCAGTCAGCAGTACAATACTCAGACAACGAGTGTGACCGGTTTGTGGTGGGCGATAAAAGGACATCTACTTTCAGGTATCTGGTCAGTTCAACCATTTGTCATTCGATATCGGTGAATCCGTCACCTCCTATGGAAAGCCGACAGGGTAAAAACCGATAAGTGAACTCGCGCCGAACTTATTTGGACCGTGACATTATCAAAATTATCTAACAGTAAATTGTTTATTTTAACATCCATATTTAATATGGACGAAACAGTGTAGTAGACATTAGTTAGCTTTTTAGCCATCAGTTAGTTATTTAGACACCAGTTACTACTTACTTATTTAAATATTTAGTCATTTTGACATTTACTTTTTTAGACATCAATTATTTTTTAGACAACTTTTTTGAAGAAGTAAAATGTCTAACTTCCTTCATATTTGAGCTCTATAATCATGAAACAGATACCATTGGAATGTTTAATTCTTGTTCTTCGATCAGTATTAAAAATTGGTGCTCTATCTCACATACCTACATATTAAATCATTTTAATGGCATTCAAGCTTGAAGCATATATTGCTATATATACTATAGGATATAGGATGCATCCCCCTTAAAATAACATTAAAAATATTCTTGACAAATTTTAAAATAAAATGGCATGGAATAGAATCTAGACTTAATTATATTTTTATGAAACAACAACAAATCCATATATAAGTTTAATTTTGTAATGATTAATTACTATAGCAATAACATATTACTGTGCATCTTATATCACATATTGACCATTATGCTGAATATTATCCCAGCAGGCACTCAATATTGGATCATTGTTGGGAATCGGTCGATATTACATCTTGATGTCACACAATGTGAACCCAATGCATATCCAATGAAGCTGGGCTATATTGTATCGTGTTGGATTTACATCAGTATTGCGATGTTGTGTTTTTCATCATATATAATTTACTATTTTAAGTTTATCATTTGAGAAGCCGTTATTGTATGTATATCTGTTATGGGGGTATCTGGTGGAACTTCACACGTAATTGATATACATTTATTTAAATAAATTGTGATCAGGTGATTACACCTCGAAACCAAGCCACAACTCTCTGGCCACAGCTATCAAGCTAGATCGACCTAGCTAGATCTATCCCACAATCCCTAGATTCTGACATCACACCATCCTTGGCTTATTTGAACACAGCGCTGCCATTTTTTTTAAATTCTAGATCACTTGACACATCTTGTTTCCAGTAAGTATGTAAATAAGTTGTACCAAACTTGTGTATTTAATAAATGGCCGGGACCTAAGGTATATATATATATATATATATATATATATATACATATATGTAATGAAACCTTACTGCACCAGTCCCTTACATTCCAATCAACCATGATGCTGGTATAGTAACAATATTAGTTATATTTGTTATATATATATTACTGTGTGAATGTGTGTGTAAATGAGAGATATTGTATAAGCATTTTGCTTGTTGTCAATTGAATAAATATGTTTCCATCAACCAAAATGACAACTACTGTTATCCAATGTTGCAAATATTATGTTGATCCAGTTTTCAAATCCAACCAATTTCATAACATTGGTCCAATGTTGAAATTCTAATTTTGATCCAATATTGTAAATATTGCATTGATCCAACATTGAAATCCTAACACTAATCCAATGTTGTAAATATTACATTGATCCAACATTGAAATCCTAAGGTTGATCCAATGTTGCAAATAATACATTGATCCAATTTAATGTTCAAATCCAACCGTTTTCATAACATTGATTCAAGGTCAACGTTGATCCAATGTTGATCCAACGTCTGGTGCCTGCTGGGATAGAATCTAGTCGATAATGTTCACTTTCAGAAAATATGAATAGAATACATAATGCTCAGGAAAGTAACCCAACAATATTATTGACAAACTATACTTCATATCTAGCCTTTAATATAGCAGCCGACATCCGATGCTATATGTCATCTATTTTACAGTCCCTTGTCACCTATTTTATCAGCAGATTTTGGTGAAAAAGTCGCCTAGAATGCAGCAAATACTCCATTTTTTCAAGGGAGAGCCCCATACCCACCCTTCCAAAGGAGAAGGGTAACTACAGTGTTAGTGTGACTACCACTACTCCACGGCCATCCCTTCACAACATATCCCCACATCCATACCTCCCTCCAGCAACTCTACAGCAATGGCGTTGCAGTGTTTTTACAGGCCACCACAGGTGAGCTGGTGCCTACTTTTTGTAAGGAGTCTTCTACTCTATTCCCTAGTGTAAAGGCTGGATATCATAGGTATAATGAAATATTCCAAATTACTGGTAAGTAACAATCACAACCACAATGGAAATAAGAGTTTTCACTTTCTTGTGCTATCCTGGTATTTTAATGTTATTATATGTATTGGCATTAGTGTACAAAATAAATCAAATTGAACGTCAGACTGTATGGCATAAAGGAGAATGGTCACATGCTCTGATGCCAATAGGGTCAAGTATCATGTAACTATCTCCATATTGAATAAGATCACACATGCTCTAGACTCGACTTACTATAACTACTGCTAACTGACACAGTCACTGCTCCATTTACATAAATGTGATGGTTTGGTAGAGTTCCCACTACAAGAGTACAAAACAAACTTCATAAGGAATTTCACTATATAGTTTTCTTTAAGCATTTCATTAGCATTTGAGGTTGTTTGGGCCAAGTATATTGTAATATGCATAAAATACATTTTTTATTCCAAAATTATGTCTCACACATATAATGTTATTCTGGGATCATACAAACAACTTGTCCATAGTTACTATGCCATAGTAGTGTCAGACTTCAGGAGCATCCACCCTGTATCTGGCTTCAAAATGGACGCACCCACTAAAGCCCTGCACCGGTTGGAAAGCTGAACCCATACAAATTATATTGAACCTCTGCCCAACCCAACCCACAAGACTATAACTCGTGCCCACCCCTCAAGAATGGAGTCAGAACCCGAAACATACAAAATTCCTAATATATGTCTGTTTTCTGCCATTATCTCTAAATGAATAATTGTGTGTATGTATATATATATATATATATATATATATATATATATATAATAATTTGACTATAAAACAGCACTGATCAAAACGGTAAATAATGTTAAAATTAATTTCATTGTTAATTGAACCACAAATATTATGATGAAATTTTTTATTCTTGCAGGTTTAGTATTAACAGACCTTGACTGTGTAAGTGTAAAACTAAACAAAGTGATATCTAGTTGCTCCAGTAAAAAGTTTTGCAGCTTTCATAAATATGATTTAAAGATACATTGCCAGTTAAGGTTAGATAACAATTTGAACTATTGTTGTTTTTCAGTTGTGAAAGAATATGGCTTCTGCTGCTGAGGTGGAACAAATAAGATCATTCATTAGGACATTAATGAAGAAATATCAAGTCCCTGGTGCCTGTGTCTCCATTGTGTATAAGGGTGAAGTGATCTTGGAAGAAGGCTATGGAGTGACCGACTTAAAAACGCAACATCCAGTGAATGAATGTACACAGTTTGGCATTGGCTCTATATCAAAATGTTTTACTGCAGTCTTGTTAGCTGCATTACTTCCACAACATGGGTGGGTATTACACTGTATACAAGTGAGTTATAATACAGTCATTGCCCCACGTAGTTAATTTGATTAATTTAAGCTTACCTAATTAGTGTATTTGAAGTATACATAACTAGTGTATTTTATCATCTTTAGAGTTATGAGGTTTAAGATCAATGATCTTATGTTTACAAGATATTTTTAATATAATTATGCACTATCTCTTGAAAAGTTTATCCTAAAAACTTACCTGTTCAAGGTTGCTTTTGCCGATAAATGTTGAGTACCAGTATATAAATATTGTATTTGTTTTTTACGTACATCTTATTCAAGGTTTCACCATACAGCGCCTTTAAGTTGATTCTGCTAATAACGGTGCTTTATTAGATATACATTAGTATTATTAGATTATGTAAAAAAATTGTTATCAAATTACAGCATCACATGGGATACACCACTGAAAAAAATGTTTGCTGAATCTGAACCAGATTTTCACTTCAGTGATGAGTACATAACAGAGCATGCTTGTCTGAGAGATCTGTTAGCTCATAAGATGGGAATAGAATTGGGATCTTCTGATCTTAGCTGGATGTGTGAGAGCTTCAGCAGAGTGGATATGTTATCGTAAGTGTTTGCTTGTGTGTGTGTGTGTGTGTGTGTCATTGTTATTCAAATCTTGAGGCAACCTTAGTTTAGTTTTATAAAATATTTGTAAATAGACCATTTCACTGAACAATATGATAAAAACATTCTTTTACCAATCGTGAGATCACGGAGATCACAATATGTTTCATATATTGATAACATGTCTATTACAGTTCTTAACTAACTTGATGATTTATTTTCAATAACATGTAATTTTTGTCAACTTTGCCCATTGAAATAATCTGATCTATTATTAGTAAAAATAGTTCTATGTTCTATTTATTGAAAATGAAACTGCTGCAAGAACTTGGAGATTGGTTTAGTTCTGTGAATCTCCAAAAAGTTAATTTACAAACAATTAGTGAATTACACTTCTTGTTCCATGCTACTACATGGCTTCACTGATGTCATGGAAATTGTCTATAGGTACATTGTAAATGACTATTCTAATATTTGAATTATAGTTATATTATATTTGATGTTTTTGTGTGATTTTGTTTGCTTATATATGTTAAAATGAGCAGATAATTTACATTGAGTAATTTTGCACACCAACAGGAAGGTTCAGCACATTCCTCTTTCATCAATCGGTTTTCGAGCAAAGTTCGAATACAATAACATCATGTATTCTCTGGCAGGCAAAGTGATTGAAATACTGACAGGGTCATCTTGGGAAGACAGAATCAGAGAAAGATTCTTTGAGCTTCTTGGCATGTCAAACTCCAGCTTTCTGAATGAGGAATATGATGAATCTCCAAATTTAGCAAGGCCTCACATGTTGATGAATGGCAAACTTGATGAGATAAATATGGCAGTTCATAGGTCAGTGAATGAGTTATTGATGATTGCTTGAATTATTAATGGAATGCTACATAACTGCAATAACTGTGACCTACAAAATTTAAACCTGTGTGCTAAATGTGTGTGTATCATTTTTCAGATGCAGTGTTTGTATCGGTCCTGGAGCATCAATTTGTTCTAGCGCTCGAGATATGGCAAAATGGATGCAATTTCTTCTGGACAAAGGACGGCTATTTGACACATCTATAATACCTGCTAGACAGATAGAAGAATGCTGGAAGGCTCAGTTTGCCATTCCTACGGATAGCCAAAGTGAACTACTTTATTGCTATGTCTCTCAACCACAGTTTCCAGTTACTGCTTCACTCGATGCTTATGGGTTGGGATTTCAAAAAGGACATTACAGAGGTATACCTAGAGGAAAGGCTTGATGTTTGTGTGTGTCAGAAAGTGTACTCATTACGGTGACTGTATGTAAAATGAATATCAAAGTTACACTTTTTTTTCAGTCAACCATTATAGTCTGTGACTGTAGACATTTAATACATTCATTTTTATGTCTTACATTAATTGCATTATTTTATGTTAGTGAGAGAAATAGATTTGACAAAAGATTGCTGAAATGGGGATAATCTGGTGTAATGCTGATATCTTATGGGGTCAATGTTTCCGATATTCATCTTCAAAAGCAGCTTTGAACCAGTTACTAAAACAATTTGCCGTGTAGGACACATGTTTATGTGGAAGACATACATAGTTTATTTTTGGTTATCACACACTTTTAATTTACTTCCAGTGACATAAAAATATAACAAATTTAACGGTTGTTACTAAATTAAATATGATTTAACTACATCGCACAGAATATTACATTAGAAATGACTACATCTCTGAAATGTGTAGGTGTGCATGTGTGGTGAAAGAGAGAAAAGCCAAACCATAGAACTTATCCACTTAATGGTAATGCATAACTAGTTTATGCTGCCTGGCTTATCATTTATTACAAAATTTATTTCCCTGTAATGGCCCTGTCACACTATAGCATATGAGAGAAACATATGAGTTGCATATGAAATTTCATAAAATATCTTTCATACACACAAGAAGCCATTGAAAATGCAGAATTGTGCGTGTACTTACTGTATTTAACCTATGAGTAGCATAGGGCCAGCAAATGTCAGGAAATGTTAGCCTATAAACCATATGTCAAGAGTATGCACACAGTTTTTTAAACATGCTTAAAATAATTTTCTACCTCACTGTATGCCACTGTGCTTAAAATGTACACAACCTATGCCTAACGTACACCCAGGATATTAGTGGTATTTTTCATACACTGACATATGCTAGTATGATACGCTACAGCGTGACAGGGCCATAACAATTTTGCTAATTGACCAAATCCCAATTTATACCCAGAAAATTAAACTAAGGAGATAGAACCAACAAATACCAACAAGCACTTGAGCCATGGAAGAATTTGCTTGACAGTGATTGTAAGTACCTTAATATTTGCTTGACATTAAATGGCAGAGTTTTGCGAGGCAATAAAAACCACAAAATTTCTTCTACAGAATATCAAAAACAATTACTGCAAATATTTGGGTGTTTACAGTACAGAAAAACGAGGGTCTTGCACTAGGAGCCTTTACTATGAGTTTTTTTACCCTGCTTATAATGCAGTATTTTTGTCAGGTAAGATCAAAATATGTATGAAGTGTACACAGTGTATGTGGTCACAGACTATGATGATGACCACATGAATTAATTATTCAAAATCAAATTTGTTAATGAGTACTGATACATTTGTACATTGTAGAGTCAGTAGCAAAATATGACTTGGTTAAATAACATTAGCAATGATGGTATGAGTGAGACTGTGAAACAATTGCTGGTTAACAAGATCGACGTACACACACACACACACATATATATATATGTCCATGTGTGATAATATATACATATATATATATATATATAGTCTGTGTGCATACATGTTTGTTTATTTTATTTACGACATTTTCCTTTTCAACAATGTGTTATATTAAGTTTATTAAATTTTATAATTGTTTTTGTTGAATAAACAAGCCTATCAAATCAATTGTTCTGGCCAAGCTATCTCACTAAGTATCAGTTTGACGGATGGTTTTTAGCATTAAACACAATGAACAATATATAATATATACAGTTGATTCTAGCTGTTTTTAATCATACTTTAACTAGAGGTCCTTATGCTATATATATTTTAGGCTACCAGTGTATCGGACACAGTGGAGAGTTGTTTGGCTACGATTCACTGCTGACATTATATCCGGACATGAATCTAGGAATCTTCACAGCATTCAATGGTCCCGGAGGCGAAAAATCCTACCTCGGCAACATGTTGCTGCGTTACTTCATCACCGACTCCATGTTGGGCCTTGGCCATTGGCTTATTCCAGAGAGCATTGACAGATTTCCTGAACCATGGGTGCCCAGAAATCGTTACTTCTTGCCTCATGTCCACGCTGACATTGTACATGGGATCAGAGCCAGTAGAGCTCTTACTGATTATGTGGGTACCTACAGAAATGGCTTTCTTGGCGATGTCTGCATCAGTACTGATTTGGCAAATGGCACGCTCACTATGTACCATGGTAAATTGGGTGAATTTAAGCTTCATCCCGATGGCGATGCTGATCAATTTAGAATAGAAGGCATGGGAGCGATGTTATTTCTCCATCACCTGGATCTGTACAGTCCTACCAGCTGGATGGTAGTTAGGTTTTTTACTTCAGCTCCAGATGTTGTAGATTCTCTAGTAATCTCTTTTTATGAGTCAGCTCCAGTGTTTACAAAATCAGAATATATTTCATAACTCAATCACCAGGCGAGTCTTAGTATATATATATATATATATGTGTGTGTGTGTGTGTGTGTGTGTGGAATCAAATCATAAGCTTATGCCATGTGTTATTTAATTGTTGACGTTTCTCTAACTTGTGTATATAACTTATTCACTATGTCTATGCATGTAATGTTATCAGTATGCTTCATGGAAATAAAAGCTTTCGCGACATAATCAGTGTTACTGTTATACTTATCCTCTTCTGCATATAGTTTAGGCTTATAGCCTGTTAGCAGATAGTGACCTACCTAAGGAGGCACTGTCATATTGAAAGAATGCGTTTACCGGCTGTTGGCTGTATTTCCATTGACTCCAGGCTTTATCTAACCTTGTTTTAAAGGCATTTACAACCTCGGCTGGAAGTTGATTCCGTGCATTAGTTGCTCTTATGGTGAGGAACTTTTGTTGTACCTTTTGTTTACACATTCTTTGGCTAGTTTGAATGAATGCCCACTGATCTAATTTGATGTACTTTGCGTCTATATGATACATGCCGTGGGTTTGTTTGTACAGCTCTATCATATCGCTGCTTGTCCTATGGTAGTGAAGGCTTGATAGCTTCAATTGTTTCAGCCTATCCTCATATTCCCTATCATGCAGACCCGGGACTAACTTAGTGGCACGTCTTTCTACATTCTCAAGTAGGGTGATGTCTTTGTTGTCCAGGCTGCATTGCCATACTCGAGGTGGAGTCGAACCAGTGATGTATATAGTTTGGTCACAGACTCGGCATCAAATTAGGAGTATGTCCTGTGTATCAAGCCTAGTATTTGTCAAAGGCCTTAGCAAAGTCTAGATAGATGCAATCCATGGAGTCATCATTATCTAATGCTTTAGTCCAGTGGTCCAGTACATCCAACAATTGTGTAACACAAGATCTCCCCTTGACAAAACCATGTTGACAGCTTGTCAGCAATCTACTTGAGTCCAAGTGCTTCATTATGATAACTATGTGCTCCAGGATTTTGCATGGGATAGAAGTTAGGCTGACTGGCCGATAATTTGAAGGTATTTGTTTGTTTCCCTTCTTAAATATAGGGGATATGATTCCCATCTTCCAGTCATCAGGGAGTTCACCAGTGTCTAGTGACTTCCTAAATAAGTTGTACAGAGGTTCTGCTATATGTTCTCATAGTTCACAAAGAACTGGGATGAAGACCATCAGCACCTAGAGATTGATTTGGTCTTAGAGTCTTCAATTTCTTCTCAATGTCTGCTACTGTGAATGACACATCTAGGGCTGGTTCATCATAGTTCCAATCGGGGAACGTTGGCATTATTAATCTGGATATCAAACTACGGAATATAAGGCTGAGCCTGTCGGGTATTCCCCTCTTCACGCCTATGGTGCCGCACATTTTAGTGCCTGCCACTGTTTATCAAGCCTAGATTTAAACATATTGAGGGTAGTGGCCGCTACAGTTCCTTCGGAGAGTGAATTCCAGTCTTGGACTATTCTTTGGCTGAACACGTTCTTGCGAATTTCAAGCCTACTGTGACGCATGAGTAACTTGTCCTTGTGCCCCCTGGTACATCTTTCTTCAGCTCTAAGAAACAATATCTCAGGATCCAGCCGACCCAACCCATTCATGATCTTGAACACTTGGATCATATCTGCACGGCGACGTCTAAAATCCAGTGATGGTAATTTAAGGGCTTGTAGCCTTTCCTCATATGATAGATGTCTCAGGTGAGGTATTAACTTAGTCGCTCGCCTCTGGATTTTCTCGATTTGTATCTTATCAATCCGATATCTGGGGTGCCATATGATATTCCCATACTCCTTATCTTCGTCAATACAAGAGAAGGTCGTTGAGCTTGAGAGCATCTTCAACAAACACTCCTAGATCCTTTTCTACTGGAGTTGACTGCAGCTCGACACTCCTCATCTTATAACCAGTCTTCTTGTTACTATGACCTAGATGCAGGACTTTGCATTTATCTGCATTAAACTTCACCTGTCACTTATTTGACCAATCTACCAGTCTTGTAAAATCTGCTTGCAGCTCTATACAGTCTTGTTCAGTGAGGACACGTCGATATATTTTAGTGTCGTCAGCAAAGATATGTACTGTGCTTCGGACCATGTCAGGGAGATCGCTTATGAACAGTATAAACAATATTGGCCCCATGACACTGCCCTGTTGAATGTCACTAAGCACTTCCAGCCACGATGACAGACTACTGTTGACGACGACTCGATGGGTATGCCCAGTCAAAAATGCTTTTACCCAGTCATATGTGTCTCAGACTATACCATACGCCTTCAGTTTGTTCAACAATCTTTGGTGCGGTACAGTGTCAAATGCTTTGCTGAAATCGAGATAGATGGCATCAACTGGGTCACCAGAATCCAACATCTCTGTCCACAGTTCTATGACAACTAGTAGCTGAATCATACAAGATCTTCCTGGAACAAATCCATGTTGGGCATCACAAAATAACTTGTTTTTCATCATGTGATCTAACAGATGGTCACGAATAATTTATTCCATTACTTTAACTAATACTGATGTTAGACTGACTGGTCTGTAGTTGCCTACTGCTGTCCTGCTGCCCTTCTTGTGTATTGGCGTTATGTTGCTGGTCTTCCAGCTCATGGGCAAGCAGCTGCTGTCTAGTGACTTCTGGGAGATCACACATAGTGGTTTTGAGATTAAAGCAGCTGTTTCCCTCAGAACACGTGGGTGATGTCCATCTGGTCCCTTTGTTTGTTCACATTCAGCTTAAGTAATTTGTTTTCTTGTTGTATCATCTTGCTGAGTGGAGGACCATTATACTTGGTATCAAGTGATGGCAGATTCTCAATATGTTCCTGTGTGTAAACACCAGCAAAGTACTTATTGAGCAGATCCGCCTTCTCTTTATCTCCCTGGACTACTGCTCCTTCACTGTTCTTCAGGTCTCCTAGTCTGGGCTTATTCTTCAGTTTGCTATTGCAGTACCGCCAGAATGCCTTTGGATTGGTTTTAACATTGCGAGCTAGGTCCCTTTCAAATTCCCAACACAGCGAGCGTGTTAGTCGTGACAACTCATTCTTCAGTTGTGTAGCTCTTACGTGGTCTACATATGACTTTTGTCTGTTTATATTTCATCCACGCCTGGCGTTTCTTTTTATGTAGTGATAGAGCTGTACGATTCATCCACAACTTTTTCCGACGATCCTTTGTTGGCACAGATTTGGGGTTGAACTGTTCCATAGCCTTCTCATAGGTTAGGTGGTGTAGAAAAATGTCCATGCTTCTTGCACTGACAAGTTGTCCATCAGAGACCAGTCCACATCGTTTAATTATTAATGTACGGTTATATTATTATTTGTAATTATCAAAATAATTATTATTTATTTCAGCAACGAAAATAATATTCCTTTTCATTAACGAATTGGTGTACAAAATGGCAAATTGTGTGTGGAGAAAACGCGTGTAATTATGCTGCCACCTGGTGAATAAGGGCAATGCGTTGCGAGGCTAAACAAAATGGATGTGTAGAAGTAAACACTCGAAATACACGATAATATTTATCATTCACAGGTTGGATATGCATTCAGTATTACGGGATTTATTTAATCGGATTTAGAATGACCGTCTATTTTATTATTTTTAGCGTTTAAAAAGTAACAATAGAAAACTAAACATTTATAGACCATCGGTGTCTGATCGGTGTGTGGTCATTTCGGGACAAACCCGAATCGGGACAAGACCAATAATATATATATATATATATATATATATATATCACTGTTGATATACTACCAAACATATGTCAGTTATGTAACTTTCTAGTTTGAATGAACATGTTTAGATCTGTGTTTATTGTTATTCCTGTGTAACTATTCTGCTCTTTTATAACAAAATTATGTGCATTGTAAATCATTATTATAATTATTACATATTTTATATAAATGTCACTGATGGTGTTTTACGGCTACTTTTGTGCACAAAGTAGTTTCAATAAGCCGACTTGTTTTATATAAGAACAATACCGATATAAAATCAACATAGATACATATAATGATAATTTTATAGAACTTTATTCTCAGGAAAAAAAACTATATATAAATTAGTCTAACAGTAATAACAGTTGTTGGTCAATGTGTGGGCAGATGATGTGACTTCCTGCCTCAATTGTCCCTCTATGACCAGTGCAACCTGCAAATAATCAACTCTGCATGACATAAGAAAGGAGTAACAATAACGTGATTTAAAGCATCATATATAAATGATTTTTCAACATTTATAAAGAAATTTGCTTATTACAATCATATAATATAAATGTTTAATTGAAAATGTGACTTTTCTGGATATTATTTCATTAAAGGTTTACCTAAGGTATGTGAAAGAGACAATGCTTTGTAATAAATAAATTTATTTAGTGATTCAAAAACAACCAATATATGTATATTACCTTCAACTACCAAATTGTAGTCTAAATTGGAGATGTTTATACCACATCTGATGTGACACCACCTCTGGTAACCATCGCATTCCATTGCTTTACTATTTTTACACACTCCCCTTATACATATAAGACACAGATTACTCATTTTATTATTTTCATCACAATGCTGATTTGACTGTGAATAAAATCTGACGCTGTGTTTATACAGCTTGAATACATGATTTACTCTGTTTAGCTTTAAGGTCCAAATCGGTCTATCACCAATTGTTTGTCTCATACCTGTCTATAGATAGTGAATATTATTTCTAGCTAATGAAAGGTGATTTTTTTCAGCCAGACAAATGACAAAAGCACCATAGATAGCAGAAAGGAAATTGGTTGCAAACCCTCACTATGTATTCACGGGCACATTTGCTGATTCTGAGAGACTTTGAGAAATTAAAAGAAGATAAGATATGGGTATGTAGATATATTTGTTTCATAGAATACATAGGATGTATTGAATTCTTATTTGGTAAGGTGGAAATTTCATATGGAAAACGTGTGTGCATTTAACATTGATAAAGTGTATTATTTTTCAAAGGCTATGAAAGCATCAATCATCATTTAATAATATACTAATGTTTTATTATTCTGTAATCATTACATTAACAATGATCTGTTATAAACTGTTTTATCCAACAGGGCATTGAAGCGTATCAGCTAAAAGATGACAATGTATTTGAATGGACAGCAAAAATATTGGGTTTGAAGGGAACATTATGGGAAGGTAAATTCAGAATTCCTTTTGTAATGATCTTTTTTGGCATTCAAGTAGCATTTAAAAAATATTGATTCCAGTATTGGCAGTGAAAAATTATTCAGGTTTACCATCAGTAAGAGAAACTTTAGAGAAATTCAAGGGCATGGAATTGTGCAATTAAATCAGAGAAATTTGTAATGCTGGGGAATTATAGTTTCAGAATGGAATTAATCCCATATCTGATGTAGTAATCTACATTATTAGATGACTGCAACAATTTTCTGTGATATTAAATAGAGCAGATTGTATAAAAGATTGAAACAACATATTAATCATAATTGAAATTTTGTGTTCTCTGGAGTGGCAACCTTGTAATTGTCATTTCTAAAATGTCAGTTTAATCAGAGAAATTTAAGTAACACACAGCTTATAAATAGATAATTTAAAGAAATGTTTTAAGAATACAGCTAAAGATTCTATCACTCTATCAACATTGATCTGGATTGGTTTCAATTATTGTTATCACCATTTATGATTTTAATTAGATATTACAATCATTAATTAGGCCACAACTACCACCTCTGGTGTAATACAGGATGTCTTATAATGATTACATGCATTATTTTTGTTTAGGAGGCATATTACGAGTCTACATTAAATTTGATGAACATTATAATACGAGACCACCACAATTATGTTTCCATACTATACCCTTCCATCCAAATGGTGAGTTACCTATTTCAATCAGTGATACATGTTTTTGTACATCTTCTAAAGGATCTATTTAAAATGTCCATATGGTATTCCTCCAGCAAGATTTCAAATGTCAACAATTCAAGATTCATCATTCTTTACCATAAGGTCATGACAAATAACAAATAATTGTTTCCTATTTTTAACATATTTATAAAGTTATACTTGCAAGTAATGCCAGCCTTTGGTTTGTGATCAAAATGACTATGGTAACTTTCAGCTGTTGTAGTATGTCTTTCAGCAAGAACTGCATTATCTGATAATAAATATCCCTATAAATTACAGTGGATATGATAACAGGTCAGCCTTGTGTAGAATTCCTAGATGACTGGTCAAAGTGGAATAAGTCATACACCATATCAAGTCTACTGCTAACTATACAGGTTAGTCAGAATGTGATATGTTGGCCTACCATATATACTGGTTTATAGGCTGCACTTGTGTATAACTATAAGACGCACCAGGTTTTAGGACCAATAAACCCCCTAGAGTCAAACCCACATATAAGACACACTAAAATCAGTAAATGTATTCAAAACCCCAAAATTCATCATCATCACTATCTTCATTGAACATTTGTTGTATTTGTTCATGTGTCATGTCATCATACATCTTGTCACCTTCTTCATCAGAGTCAGTGTCGGATTTGTCATGCTGTTCATCCGACAATACATATCTTCCGTGCGATCTAAATCATTGCTGATAGAGCACTTCTTGAACGATTTGGTAATAATGCTGGGGTCGATTTAATCCTAGGCCGTTTTCACCTGCTGTGTGACAATAGGTAATAACGGCTGCTTCAGGTTGCCTGCTGCTGTGCATTCATTTCTGTAATGTTGTTTGAAGTAGTTTATTAGTAGTTCCTATGTGCTAGCTTTGGAAGTAATTAACACATTGTTTGCTGTAATTGTTTTCCTTTGATGTGGCTTCTATGGTCATTATTTGTGTGGCCTGATTTACCATTCCGTTCAATTAGACTTGCGCACATATCTCAATAGTAATGACACATTTTAGATAGATCAATTATATACATTCCAAAAATAGTATT
This sequence comes from Paralvinella palmiformis, assembly GCA_025642065.1. Taxonomy (NCBI): domain Eukaryota; kingdom Metazoa; phylum Annelida; class Polychaeta; order Terebellida; family Alvinellidae; genus Paralvinella; species Paralvinella palmiformis. The sequence goes on from JAODUP010000173.1 coordinate 1,037,108, forward strand.
TGCCTCTAATAGTTTATTGAGGCAGCCGTGTTGGTCATAGTGCAGCTCTTTTCGTATCACAGCCAATTTGGACCTACACCTTTGTTGTCATGTCACTAATTAGAGCATCAGATTAAATAATCATGGCGGTTATCACGATTAAGTTTGGCTTTGAAAGACAGTGGTGAAAACACACCTAATTAATTTGTTTTTGTTCATATATTCATTATTAATGTTGAAAAATAATATTATTGTATTTCCCCCTAAACTATGCCAAATATTACCTTCCCTTTTAGTCTGACCCGTGTATAAGACGCACTCGCTTTTGCCGGCGATTTCGTTATATCAAAAGTGCAGCCTATACATGAGTATATACGGTATCTGTTTCAGCTTGAGGTGCAAGTAGACTTTCCATGGTGTCGCGTATACAATTTAACAATATTTTAAGTTTTTCTATTTGACAGGTCATGTTATCAAATCCCGTTTTGGAGAATGCTGTAAATTTAGAAGCAGTAAACATGTTAGTTAATTCACCGCAAAAATATAAGCAGATGATGCTTGATTGTGTTGCTGCTAGTCAAAGAGTTGAAGGTACAGTAAAGAATTGTTGGATTTTTGCTGTAGTGTGAAGTTGCCTGGTTGTTATTTGAATAGAACAAGCTTACATTCTATTGCTATTTCCTGTTCAGCTGGACTAGTTCCACACATGATTGAAACAGGTAAAGTACAGATTGCATCTCTAAGGCCACCTAAGACCCCTCCAGCTAAGGCACCTACCCCAGCAACCACTCCACAGAGAAGGGCACACATAGCATTTGAAGACTACTACACAACTTGGCGTGGTATTGCTACATCTAAGAGTACGTCAGATTCCATAAATCCTTGTAAGTAGCAATAAATCTAAATATGACACTACTATATAGATACTTCTGTCTTAGTAGCAAAATATTTGTACCATTTAATACACAAATAAAAACATGGTTTCATCATAAATGTCACTGAAATGCCTCAAAATTAAATATTACATAATACCCCGTGATTGATGCCCGTTTCCAGAATAGACCCACAAATGCACCATAAATGTATCTGCTTAATTCCCAATAATGCAACACATTGATATTTGTGCCAAATTTGTGCTTATAATATTTGTTCAGTTTTCCTAATGATGCTTCTACCTTTTTTCGGGATCTTGTTATCTCAGTGTGCTTTTGGGCAATAGCAAGATTGTATTGCTATTTATTTTTGTTTCAGTACTAGAAGCCATCAAGGAGAATCCAGCATTACAAGCAGCTCATTACTGTTTACCAGTAAAAGACATACAGGTCCAGATGGAACAACAGCTCCAGGAGTGAGTATATTAATCAGATTCCTAAGGTGCTTTGTAATGAAAATAATATTACTGTTTCCTATCAGACCAGGATCCTTTTGAGTTAGTGACTGGACCATAAGCGAATCCATTACTATTCTACTATATCTACTATATTCCTAGTTGTCCATTGTTAAAAATTTGATCTAAACAGAAATTACAGGGGACACTGAAATTTGAGTGGTTGAGTTGAGTTGTCTAGTCTTGGTACTGGTCACTCATAGGAAATATGGGCAAAGGAGTGATGTTTTTGTTAGATTTCGTCTTCATCCTTCGATTAAAGCTTTGGTCAGATTATTTCATTTTCCTGTAGCACAGCTCCTCAGTCATATGTCCCAGGTATAATCAGAGCTGAAGTTGCGCATGGTGAACTTATCCTTTTCATATTTTCTTGCAGGTGGTAATTTTAAGCTTGGAACAAGATGATTCTAGAATTTTCACATCACATAGATATTGATCTAGAATTATCTGAGCATCAAAGAATTCAAAGTTAAATACTCCCATAACAGCAAAGATAAAAAAGTCAAATACAGCAATCCTTTTAGGTTTCCTTTCATATTTTAATAACCAGCTGATAACTTGTTAGCTAATTCTAATACTTATTCGCCAATTACTTAATCATCATCTGGCCAAATTTTAAGCTGGTGAAAGATTTAACTTAGCACTTTATATATCGAGGCAGGTGACCTATTTTTCAAAGAGCACAATTATCTGAGTTTTCTGTCTATAATAGTCTTTTTATCATTGGATCACATTATGCAATTCTAATTAAGCATAGAAAGGTCATACATATGTGCCCTGCTTTTTTTCAGGCATTCACAGCTTGTGTATGGAAAATTCAAAGATAATAATCTCACTGATGCCCAATTGAAGGAAGCCAAACTTGAGAAAGTTAATCAAATGAGAAAGATTTATATGAGGCCAAAGACATCATCAAGACGCACGCCAAGTATGATTATTTAAGCGAAATAACTATAGCATATGATATGTACACAAGTAGATTAAGAAATATTTTCATAGAAAAATCTCAGTTTTAAGAAATAGTTAGAAATTTTACCCAACTAAACTTAACAAATGCTTTTGAAATAGAATAATAACTAAAATATGAAGATTCTCCAATCGAAAGTATTTTATGTTTTGCACACAGTGAACATTACAGAATTTCCTATTCGCTTACTTTGAAAGAGAGGATGGATATTGGCTGTTTTCTAAAATATTTTTATAGAATTAGTCCAATTATTTAACTTCTATTTACTTGTTTTTCAGTTTCCTTATATGAAGGTGGGCCAGAGAATACAAGAGTTGGGGATGAACATTGGGAGGAAGAGGTTGACAATTTGGTGGCATGGACAAATAATCTTAATGCAGACGCGTTGTGACATCTTCTACATCATAGCACATGACTATGGCCTTACTTCTCATTCGTGATTGAACATTGTGCGGTGATACTGCTGCCAAATCATTAATTATATCAAGGTTTAATTTGGCAAAAGGAATGTTGTAATATTTCATTTGAACGTTGTATGTATTATATATTTAGGTGTATGTTTGACGTAAATAGGATTTCTGAATGAATACTGTGCATATAATGGATGTAATTAGAATAAATGCAATATTTTATTATATGTGGGTACAACTTTGCTTTAAAACAACTGTTCCTAAACATGGATAAGCTTACTCCATGTAGCCACAGCTCTGGTTATACATGGGACATATGACTTGCTGTACTACAGAAAAGTTCAACAATCAGACAAAAGGTTTAAGTGAAAGAAACATCTAATACTGTTATTTGAAGAAACGACTTGAGGGCTATACTGCAGAGCACTAACAAACATGCTATGAAGGCACCCATCTTCTGGACAAAGACATGTTATGATGCATCATTTCATCCATACCAGCATCGGGTTTCAACCAATAAATTGTCAGAGTGCATTCTGTAAAACTGTTCAATAACCGATATATATATATATATATATATACACACCTGTAAATAGACAAAGCAGTTAATGGCAGTACTAGCCAGCAGCTATCTGTGGTTCTAACACCATCTCTAGACTATGATGTATTTATGCAGTAAGATTATTTACTATTCCACTTTATCCGTGAATGTGAAGGGTACCTCTCATAATATGATTTAGTGATTATCATTTAGTGTTGGTTAATCTGCTTTAACTAAAAAATAAATATTAGTGTTCTTAAAGAAGATGCACCTGCTACCAGAATTTGAATGAATTATAATTTAAACTATACAGATTTGAAATAAACTGTGACAACTACAGAGGACCAGTTGTAGAAACATAGTTCCTTTATTTACCAAAAATTAGATTACCCAATCCCTTTACAGTAATAATTATGGTATACATAATTTATACCATAGTTTAATATCTCGATGACATCCTCCTTAGACGAGGCTATATAAAATGTAGAAGAAAACAATCTATAGGTAGCAATCATAAAAAGACAGATCGATGTACTATCACCGTGGCATATATCTAGGTAGACACAACACTCTGTGGTTCAATTCTATGTCTAGTCAAATTAGCACGATCTTTGTAAATACTTGAATATCAAACTAGTTTTAAATAAATAGTATAAAAATATGATTAGACAATGACAGCAAACCAAATATATTATTATCTATAATCAGAAGAACTAACCAACTGAAATGATTGTTAATTATATTCCCTTCAACTATTCATCTATATTGCTCATTTTTGTTAATACTTTAAATATTCAAAACTTTGAATGAAAAATATAATTATACAATGACAGGAAACAACACAAGCTATCCATGATTAGAAAAATAAACCAATATAAATTATAAATAAATATATTCCCTTGAACTAAACAAAAACAACCCCACTTCAAGTGGTTGGTTATTTTATAGGTTGATTCTTATAATTGAGGTTGGATACCTGTTGACGTACTGAATGCTTTAACTACAATACAATGGTAAACAAGCTAGCTAATGCCTTACACACACACATTGGTTAGCATTGGCTGAAGTCATAAAGATATAAAGTCATACATTTGACACTAAACATAAAAAATTGAACCATCTCTGATTACTTAATAATATACTACAGCGAATATTCAAAATTATTCTCCTATTAGTTAATTACAAAAATACAACCATTTAATAAAGGCGAGAAGCAATCAGAAGCTCTTTAAAAAGTAATCTGAATTTTCACAATTAAGCTCGTTTAAATCACTTCTGAAGTGAAGCTATACTTTATAATTACACTATTGGGTACCCTTGCATGTACAACTTTCATGTAGCAAATTGTTTGAAACTAGGATACAATGACTCCGCCATAGTACTGGTCCAACCATCAAAACTATATGCTCCATTTGTCATGCGGTGCTTTTTAACCCATCTTGTGGCATGCTTGGTAAACTTCCGTCCACTGGAACTCCACTTGTTCAACTGAGCAAAGAACTTCTCATATTTCCAGGTAGGCAGCCTATATTTCTTATGTATGGTCTTGGCCACCGCAATCTGGTCACCTATGTGGTTATTTAAACAGGGAGTTCAGTTATCCACCATTGAAAAGATTCATCATTAGAACATATTTAACTGATACTAATGTAAACTACAAGATAAAGTTCACACGATGTAAATCTGTGTATGTATACTTATAGATCTTGCTCTGTTATATAGATTTATTTTCAAATTAAATCACTGACAAAAATATGCCATACTGCAGTTTCTGAGTTTAAAATAAATCAACAGAAATTTCAATCACTTTTCATTATGAAACATACCTTTGGTTGTGTTAGGATAAATAGTGGTTTCTAAAGTAAATGGCTTTTCCACCAGCCTAAATACATCATCTTTATATTTGGTTTGATTAAAGCCTATCCCCTGTAAAACATATGAACATTGTTATCTGTTTAAATCATTCATAATAGCATGAAAACTGTTAATCACAATATTAAGCTTTTCACATGAACTAACTTTATCACCACTATATGTTTTACCTTGTAAAGTGATTCAACAAGTTCTGTGATAAACAACTGCCATCTTGGTCTATAGTAACTACAACAAGAATAAAAACTAGTGTACACAAAATACAAATATTTCAGTATTACAAGAATTTGCAAGTAGATGCGCACTGTTTTAATGCTGTTACATATGTAAATAAATAATCAATGCCTCACTTGAGTTGCCAAAATTATATTTTGTTCTAGTATACTTTCGTTGCTTGATCTAATAATACTCTATACCCTGGTACTTTGTTTTGAATAAAACATTCAGGATCTCACTTTTTTATCAATCCTGACCACTGCTTGTTAGCATAATCCAGGATCTGAAATTAACAAGAACTGAAATTTAACCAAAACTTGACAAGACAGCCATAGTAAAGAATTTGGGAGGCTCCAATTGATGTCAGATTGAGTGAGTGATTTGTTTTGTCTAAGACACATACATGGCAGGGTGGTTACTCTGACAGGAAATGCGATTATCAGGTTGAAGCCTTTTACTGAAGGGTGAAACATCATACAGACACAAGTAAAGCTATAAATTGATCCAATGACAAAAACATCTGTAGTAAAGTGTGCTAACAACTGCACTATGGAAGCTCTCTCACTTCAAATCAAACATAATAGTTTAAATACAGGACCTCACGAAAAGAACGTTTATCCTGAAATTTCAATATCGGACCATATGCTTCACTTTCAAATGTTTAGCCATTTCACTGAAATTCATTGGTTATAAAACATGAAATATGTGAATACCATTCACTTTATAAAAATGAATTAAAGTCTTGGTAGAAAACCAAAGTTGGGGTAATATACAATCAGTATAAATGTATAACAAACATTTCAGCTACATTAAAAACTGTGTTTAAAAGTCACTAACTCACGAGCCAATCCTAACATATAATTACCTCCGTACTAGGACCCCACGTTGTGATCTGTGTCCTGGCATTGTATTCGTACAATCTTTTGTCACTCTCCGAACAAGCACAAGCTTTGGCATCTTCCAGCCACTTTCCTAATAAGAAATGTTCATCGGTAGCCAGTAATCTATCCAAGTCAGTCATTAGCTCTAGGAATGCAGCCGCACTAGACCTGTCAATCATTTGACATTAATTTATTATATAACACATATTAGTTGTTCACTTGTCTGGTCTCACTAGCTAGAGTATGGCACATATGATTGTTTTTTATTTTCCTTTTGACTGAGAAAACATTTAAACTTACACGAGATTTGTAATATTCTTTGCTTTGTAAGCCTGTATAATTTGTGCATAATAGTATATGCTGATTAGCTGCAGTGACTGTCTGCTGACATCTACCAAGTCATATCTACAAATGACAAATGCATTGATGATTGGTTATAATGCCATCTGCTTCATTTTTAGCATATCAATTTATCATATTATTTGCTTACTTTTTAGACAATAACTAGTATGCACTAGTATAAGACAACTAATCCACATACTGTGATGAATAAGGATTTCTCTCGCCATATCAAACCTTCTCCTCAATGGCATAGCAAATTATTATCATAGTTTGTATTCATATATACAATAATTTATACGCAGAAATATATTCCACCTCAATACACATTCATGGTACTACTAAACTTGTACAACCTAGATAACACCACTTATTGAATATACTAATTAATACATTAAAAATAATATGATATACTAAAAATATGAAGTTAAAGTAGATCCATTACACGTGATTCACATTCTCTATAACAGATAATTTATTGGGTTAATTTTTAATTTCAGACTTTTCTGATAATCACTGATAACATTATTGAAGACAATTAATCAAACATATCCAATAACAGATATTACCAAACAAAGCTGACAGACAATAGAAAATAAATTTACTTAAAAAGATTACTGTTCACCAGGGTATCTGATGCTTTGATCATATAATCCCAGCCAATAAAAAATTCACTCACATCGTACCACACCTAAAACAGAACAATGGTCACATTCAACTTGGTTTAAACTAAAACATTGTATTTTAAATTAAATTATGAAACTAGAAAATGTCTTTAAAACATCTTAAAATACATTAAATAAAAAAAGTCAAAAATACCATTACTTTGAGTATATAATTCTCTAAAAGTTAGATATTTAAATTTTATGCACACACACATAAAAAAACAGAGAGAATGAGAGAGAGATAACTGTTTTATATACATGTATCAGCCTAAATGTTGAAAATTAATTAAAGGATCTATAAAACAAAGTACAAATGATAAGAAATGAGATCTTAAGCTGCTATACTAACTAATAACAACATCTGCTAGCACTCATGCACCAGAAATATCACTTATATTTGTTAGTTAAAGCTTTTAATTAGAAGCCAAGCCAAGGAAACCTGAAGGATATTCAGCTGAATAGCATCCTACAGAAATATATTTTGCTTATAATTTGCCCTCAAACAAAAGTGTCTTATGTAATCAATGTAATTTAACCCAGACTAATGAAGCAGTATAGTGATAGAAAATAGTATCCAAAAATAAAATAACTTAATGGATAACTAACTGTTTTGGGAAGAAAATATTTCAGTTTTGGTATCCATTTTTGATCTCAAACAAACAAAAACTGTTTTCTCGGATCTACAGGCACCAGACATGGGATCAATTCCAATTGCAAAATTGCTTATTTAAAAAAATGGATTTGGAACTGATAAATCTGGAATTTGAATTTAAGTTTGCTACAAAAAAATTTAATCCACAAATTAAATTACCATTTAATTTTTAATTCAGAAATATTTCGGCCATGACAAGCCTACTTGGAATATTCACTATTCGGAGTAGGTATTCCAAGTAGGTACTCAGAGTAGGTGTTTGGAGTAACTACTCATGGTAAAAAGAATAGGCAAAAATGGAATTGGAATTGATAAACTTGGAACTGAATTGGAATTGATAAATTTGATGTGGAATTGACAAAATGGAATTACCCCATCCCTTCTGACAGGCACAATATAGAAATTCATGAATAGTGGACTTCGGCAACATTTAATTCAAATCTAATTGTTCAACATTAGCAAACAACCAATATGAAACAGAAATGTCAATATCAGTTGTGTATAAGTTGATGGGGAAAAAACCCAGTGTCTTAAATATATGATGACTGTCTTATCAAATAAAATACATATATTATATGTAGTATCAAACAAACCTAATAACTATGGTATAAATAATTGACAGTTTGATTACTCAATGAAGATGTAGAAATGATGTGACACAAAGAGAAGGCTTATAAAAAGAGAACTTAATCCGGTATACTTACTGCCTGATGGTTTAGTTTTGTTAGTGTTGGTGTATTGACGAGTAATACATCCCTCTCCCCATTATGATAACCAGTAGTACAGTTGTAGATTCCACTCTGGCATTGTGGGATAATGATAAGGATATATATGAAAGGAATACCATGAGACAATACCAATTAACTTATAAACAAAACTGAGTGCAAATGCCAAGATTAATGAAGTGAATAACAGACAATCACTAAAGTTTGAGACAGATGAGGTAAAATTTATTTTTTAAACAACACTATCTTCTACAAATAATGAGAGTGCACATATTGAAGCAAGTACATATCAATATAGTGAGTACAGATGTGCATACCAAATATACATAAATGGTCTAAAGATTGATAATCCAGATTCATGCCTATAATTAAATAATATATGTTAGTGTTAATAGGAGGGGGGTTGATTGATACTATACACATTAACACCTACATCAGCAGGACTCCTCTTTGATGGCTGTCTTACAATAATATTTTTATTGTGATGTTTTTTACCATCTGAACAGTTGTAAACTGTTCTCTTGTAATTGGAATTAATATATATATATATATATATATATATATATATATATATATATGGTAACTTCAAATATATATTTTAAATCAGAGTTTAAAGGGGAGCATGACACACCATGTAATAAAAAATAATTACATAATATTTCTCCTCACATCATGACAAAGTTATTAATTGAAAAACATAACAGAATAATAAATATATCATTAAGTTATCACTCATTTATTAAATTGCTCTGAGCAATGACAAGTATTAAACTAGTGTTTTAACTATAAATACTGTACTGAAGTAATTTAATTATTTTCTTACCATGAATATTGTCCAAGCACTTGCAGAAAAATCATTATTTTGACCATAACGCCTTTTAGCATAATCCATTGCCCTATAAATATTAATACTAAAATTATTGCCCTTAAAAACACTTTTCTACACACTAACATCTTCAGGAACAAAAATAAGAAACTCCTAAAACATTAAACATATTGATCTTGCATAACACACACACACACACACACACACACACAATTATAAACACTGATGTAGATGTGATTAGAGCTGTCTTAGATAATATATTTTTGTATTCAAAGAAAATCTTATCTCAAATTAAGGTCATTGACAATGTCAATTCATGATGTATGCCTTGCAATACAGAAACGATTTATTAATATATATATATATATATATATATATATATATATATATATATATATACTAAAGTACCAACTCAATTAAGATAATACTAACCATATGATCACATTAACAGGTCTCTTTCTGTAGCTGTTTTCCATCATAAATTCATACATGACATTGTTCTGATTAATGCCTTCAGGTGTCATGCCTATTCCTACCATAGTATTGTTAGGAAGAGTCCTGGCTCTTAATGGATTCTGGGTAAAATGTAAACAGTAACAACTGTTATAACAAAAACAAATGCCACTTGAAATATCAGCACTTTTCCCATTTAACCAAAACGTCCTCCTCTGAAGAGGGAGAGGAAGACAGAAAATGACAAGGGATCAGGCAGTGGAGAAAGATATGAGAGAGTGTGGGCCGTAAATAGTAACAATGGGGCCCCCTTCAACCTACAAGATGTGGATATCTCCAAAACAAACAAGTATATGTATCTTGGCACCTTAATATCTAATCAGCACATAGCAGCTCAAGTCAAAGACCATATCACCAGCCAGGCACCCGACGTTAGAAAAGTTAGACCTAGTTTACTTGGAAACAGGTCAAACAAGTGCAAAGAGTAGGGCAGTGGACAGACAATGAAGTTTCTCAGAAAAATGAAAATAAAGAACAGTTATGTATTTGATATTGTGAACCTCGCGATTTACTAAAAACACTACTAGTGACTAATGTCTATATCGAGTGGTAATGAGATATTTGGGTGTGTGGAAGTATTGCTATATGGAATTAATTTTCATTTCCCTTGAATTTCCACACAAGAGTATTCTAGTGTATTTTCAATTTTAAAATCCAATACCTCTTAACTGATATATATATATATATATATATATATATTATACATTACAGTAGTTAGAAGAACAGATGACACAATATGTTACCTTATTAATACTTTCTACAGCCCCATACATGGCCACTGTGCCACCAAAGTTGTGTAACATACACCAGATGAATGGCTGTCCATAGAATGACTTGGTATGCTCATACAGCGGCATTATTTCAGAGTATAAATCTAGGACAATCACCTTCCCCTGGAGAAGGAAATAGTTAATAATGAAGTGCCACAATAATAATAATAATAGAGTGTCTTGCATGATTCAGCCAGAGAGACTACACACATTGTTCTTATTACAAAATCAGATGATTAAAATAATCAAAGTCGTAACACAAGAGTTACCTTAGGAACACCTGTGAGCAAAGCTTTAATTTGTGGAGGTTTCCAGAAACGAACACTTCTGAACATCCAGCCCTGCATTAACCTGTTCCAATGATTATTAAGTAACATAATATCATTAAACCATATGAATCAGTGTTATATATACTCCCACTATAAAGAGTCTATTCTATATAGGAGATCTGAAAATAATTCAACACTGAAACATCTCTTAGCTGCTTTCAGGTTATGCAGCAAACAATCTACTAGTACAAATGTTGGTACTGATATCTGTCAAGCAGTAATTAACATACAGATTAAATTCTTTAAACATCAGGTGTAATAGGTATAACATTTTAACCATGTGCCAGGCCATTGAGTATATGTCGTGCCTGCTGATTACTCACTTTCTACTTTGTAATACCTCAGCAAACAGTGTCTGTGTGCGTGTGTTCTATACAAATGTACATAACATGCCCCATTTGTATGTAACACCTATGGATTTTGTACATTTTATGTTTGGTTCCCAATTAAATCTATTGATTTATACAAGTGTGCTACTGTGTTACAATACCGAATATCACTATGTGCCTTTATTGAATATTATTAATTCTGGTTGTATATAATAAAAGTTTAATCCTTTTTCATACTGCATCAATGGAATATCAGGAAATTTTTATTGTTGCAGACTACATGTACATGGTGATGTGGTTAACAGAACAATATTTAAAGATGAATTTATATACACAAATTCCTACAGTGATCTTAATTTTCCTACAAGTTTAAATGAAATATCTCAAACTGGAAACGAAAGACAGGATGTCAGCAAAATAAACATCGATTGACAAGAACAGAAAATTAGTTTATTTTGATAGTTTGTTTAAAAATATAGTTTTATTTATTAAACAAAACTAATAACAAAAACTTCATACAGACTGTATGAAAGATACACATCCCGATATACAGTCATGCAAACAGGGATGACAGAAATCTATAATAAAAATACCATCATGCAATTATTTACATATTGTTACTTATACCCGGATAATATTTTTTTTAACACACACAATAAATATACTAACCATATTGCCTGGGGATCTCCAGCCACCATTGCGTTATATACAGACTTGCTGGCATTTTGTAGGTAATCTACTGAGCTGATAATATAGAATGACATAAAGATTATCATTGGTATGCTCAAACAATATATTCTATTATTCCTTAGCTGTTGTACATGCTTTAAAATTACTGCTCAGGCTAACAAGAATATGTCTATGCACTGTTGATATTATTATCATATAATGTTTACTATTTTTATTATTCTATACTATTTTTACTGGGTGTTTCCCAGGCTAAAGTCTACAATCTCACATAATAACAATAACAGTATTTTATACTGTGCCTTATTCAACTTGACTTCCTCTAAGGCACTTTACATTTAAAACATGTTATAAGCTCATATAGCATAAACACATTTTATACATAAATACACTGGTTTATATAGTATAAATAGGCTAATTGAAATAAATGGGTTTTAAGAACCTTACAAAATATTTCTTTACTTGCAGCAAGTTTAATATGGCAACTTATTCCACAGCCTGGGAGCTGATGCTCGGAAAGATTTCTCTCCAGACATTGTTATATGGCTTTTGGATCAGATCACTTAAATAAAGTGGTGTTGTTCCACTCTGTACTTTGAATGTGTGAAACAGGATCTTGTACAGTGATCTAAAACATACAGGAAGCCAGTGCACCTGGAACAAAACTGGCATTATATCTTTCCTTTGCAAGTGCGTGTCACCAAACAAGCGGCACAGATCTGCACTCAGTGTCAGCAGTTTGTCATAGAGATTGGGATATTATATCACAATGCACTCCCATAATCCAGTCGAGAAATTATAAGGGCTTGGACTTAAAGTTTTGCATGTCTCATTGTTTAATGTACATAAGAATAAGTCCTATATTTCTTATTTCATAATAACAGGACTTATATATAGAATTCACCTGCTTTTCTATTCCTAGGGTATTTTCTGATATATGTATGAGAAGAATTTATATAATTGGATTCTACATTAACATGAAAATTCTCAGTTTTCTTCACATGTTGCTTGGGGTGAGAAAACAATAAATTTGTTCTTATTCTTATTCAATTTCAGCCTATTGCTGTTCATCCAAATACTTATGTCTTCAATACAAGCCCCACTCCCAAAGAAGAATACAGCTCACATCAGGGCACATTCCATTTCGACATCACATACCATTGTTGATGTCTTCTCCTCCCCAAACCCGCATCAACAGCTGAATACAGAGGCTTTATTTCTTTATGTTTGTGTATAGCTAATGTAAGGAGTCAATGTTTAATAATATTAATAATGCAATATTCTTAGCAGCAGAAACCATCATCCCAACCATAACCTCTCATAGTAGAGCAGATGGTAGCACAGTGATCTGAAGTTGGTCATTGGACAGATTGTCAAAGGTCCATATGGGGGTCTCTTACTTACTGCCTCACTCTAATTCAGTGACACAAGACAGAGAAATTTCACCACAAGATTTATACAGAGGGGATGACTGAACCTATGGTCTTAGATCCACAAAATAAATATAAAGGATTCATTCATCAAATCTTTTTTATTAAATGGACACTAAAAACTATTTCGATAAAGATGATTACAATGAAAATGTTTTACAGGGTGATTTTTCTCACAAGTACATCTACTTAAACGTGCAAATTAAAGAATTAGCATTTCTCAGTATAGCAAATATTTGTGAGATCTTAATGTAATATATGTGAGGTCTTAATGTAATATTTGAGATGTCTTAATGTAATATTTGTAAGGTCTTAATGTAATATTTGTGAGGTCTTAATGTAATAACTAACAGAGTAAAGTGAAATTTTAAAAGAAATCAAGTCTTTTCAGCAACAAAATATATTATTATGAGCAGTTATTATTACAAATATAATTTCAGTCATAAGAACAAAGCAGAGTTTATTCTTGTATTGCTTCTAAAGAAATATGACATTAGTAACAGGATACTATCAGCTTTCTGTTAGTTTACATCACTTTAAAACTATTACTTTATAAATGCAGAAATGTTTACCTTGAAGGTGGCTCCAGTTCATTGAAGGTATCTGCATTATAGATGTGATCCGTTCCAAACTCTCTGATATACTATGAAGAACAAACATTATATTTCTGTAGTAGTATAATGTATCAACATTACCATTTAAAAAAAGGTTTTGTCAAACAATCTATTTCAATAAAAGGTTTTTTCCATAAAATACTAACCTCAAAGAGGAAGAATTTTCCTATTTTTATGAAGAGTGGGTCATTAACGTTGAGAAGTGCTGTGCTGTAAAACCAACGAAGCATCCACATCATTATTAATAATATATACCACATGTTATCTGGATTGCCAAAATTTATAATTGTTAACTTAGTAAGAACAGAAAACTGATAACAATTTAAACAAAAGAGATATTTCAAATAACACACTTAACTTACCAACAATAAGATTCATTAAAATGGCCCCAATCTCCAAACTGACTAATGCTAACATTTGGATAGTACTTAGTTATGGTCAGTGGGACATGGCCAGCAAAGGCAGGCAGGACAGGTATCATGCCCAGAGCTCGCATTCTATCTAGTATCATGTGCTGTAATGTTATTTGCTGTTGGTGCCAACTACTGGAAAGAGGACCACCCCATCCATGCATGTTACCCATGCGACTCCTGAAAAGAAATAACAATAGATTACTAGGAGACACATTAAACATAAATATTGCTGAAAATATTTTTAAAAATGGAACAAGTCAGACTGCAGAAAAAAAAACCTTTAAAATATATCACTGAAACTGGCTAAAATAAACCTGCAATTATTGACCAACAGCTATATACAAAAAATCCCTGTAGATCTTAAACAGTTATGAGCTAAAACTGTGATTATATTTGAAAGAGCAATTTACTTAAAATACTTTCACTTCACCAAAACTAAAGGCTGTGTATTATAAAATTATGAAACGTTTTCATCTGGAGTCCTGACTTACCATGCAAGGAATGCTGGTCCACCAAAATGAGTATCTAGATCTTCTTGAGTAAAGCCAAGTGACAGATATACCTGGAAAGTATTTATTAGCTAATATTTTACATACTCTTCGATAACAAAAACATTCCATTTAGGTACACAAAGAAGATTTAAAATAACTTACCCTTTGCCAGATTGCCTCCTGACCGTTAAAAGCCAGTGGTAAATTTATACCATTCATTGCCATCCAATCAATTTCCTGCTCCCAGCGTGTCCAATTCCACCAAACAAAAGAATAGCTCACTGTACAAACATTTTGATAATAACGGAATCTGAAAATTTATAACAAAATGTTCAAGATTATCACACAATTAAATGCTCCAAACCTATTGCTTTCAGGAAAACATTACATTATCAGGTTAATTTTCAGAGAGAATTATTCTCTGTGATAAATACCTGTCATTAGTAGTCTCTGTCAAAGGTTTGGTAATAACAGGTAGACTATTAGGTAATGCCACCTGTACACCTGCCCATGATATGTGTGCTCCACAGAAGAGCTTGATATAATAGTAAAATCCCATAGAAGCTGCCACACCTGATGATCCAGTTATAGATAGCTTACCATTCTTTGTCAGCAGCTACAGTAAAATAAATATACATCTCCTTTCCAGGTTGATTCAAGTATACAAGATATAACTTATATTTTACTGCTGAAAACCAATCAGCCTTAAGAGTTATTATGATACTAAACTTTTACTATACAAAATAATCATCAAACGTGATTGAATCATTTACCACAAATGTATCTCTATTTCTTGAGCCCATTTCTGGAACTATGCTGATGGCAAAGTCAGCAGCTCTATCATGGACTAATCGCCAAATCAGACCACGTACAGCTTCCTTTTGTACATCTGGATCTGTATGAGTCCTGATGTGATCCAGGGTTGAGAATTCTAAAATGTATGTTTTAGTCTACAATCAAGCGTGTTTGGTGTGACAAGTTTGTTTATTTATATTAGTTATAACATCAAAGCGAAATCTGTGTGTGTGTGTGTGTGTATTGTCTGCCTCTGTCTCTCTCTCTCTCTGTGTGTCGCTGCCAGTGACGAAATTGATATTCACTAGGCACTTGCTGACACCATAAGTTTGAATGTCTGGGTCAACTTTTTCACGAATGACGACAAAGATTCAGATTTTGAGGGATTTTAAGCCATTACTTGACCTCAACTTATACGGTGAGCATATGGCTGAGGAAAGAATTACAGGGTCAAAAATTGACCTTGACTTATATACGAGTATATACGGTACATAATTATTTACTCTATTACAATTTACCACGGTGTAAACCTTTACAAATAAGGTTTTGTAAAATAAAAAGGTTAAGTACCTTTGGCCGTAACATCTGCATGATAGCAGAGTATGGAAACTGCCAGCAATGAAGTAGCTATATTCATGATCTGAGGAGAATAAAATGACAATATATGATTTTAAATGAAACAGTACAGCAACTATAACATAGTTTATATAATGAATAGAATGATTATTATCAAATTTTCAAAGTTAACATATCTGACCAAAGATATTACAATTCTATTAACATTAAAAATTAATTTAGTTATAGAAACAAATCATTCAACAAAATCAACCACTAGCCTACCAAAGAAATCATAAAATATGTTCTTTATTTCAGAGTAACATTTGTTCAATTGGAAACCTAGCACTAACAGGTCTCACAAAAGCCAATTAAATAACTGCGGCATTGTTTCCATTTAACACACAGGACAGATGAAATCTTTACATGTTGCTGTTTTATGGCCACGTTTATACACATGGCAAATAGCCCGAGCAACCTGCAATTAAGCAAAGCAAAAGATGAAACACCCTTCCGGCATACCCCGGCTATAGTTTGAAACTGGGTGACACAGAGCCAACCACATGCTATCAGTTAGGACGTGGCGGCACCCAAATAAAAGAGGATGCCACATACAATGCTTGTATTAAAAACAAGATATATAGCAACCTCTGAATAACATGAAATAGTTCAACATCTTAGAAAGTTTATTCATATTTCATGTCAATTAATACTCATCGCTATATATCTTATTTGCAGAAATATTCAGTGTCCATTTTACTTTGTCATCCAGGTAGTTACTATATGTTTTCAGATAATTAAATATTTTGTTTATTACTTTAAATGATTTATTCAATTTACTAAAGATAACCCAGCTAATACATATATCCAACTCAAACGTGGCCCAGGTCTAGGATCTTCTAATAATAATCAAACCTACCCATACATGTGTGTGCTGGGCCATTTTGCACATTATTTGGTAACATCATAGACATAATCTAGTATTAGAATGCTGCACTCTCTAAACATCGGAATTTGAGAACAATCTCACAAAAGAAATTATCCGAATATTCAGCTGCCAAAAGATCTTTAAAATCATCGGTTAATATTAAAAACATTACAACAAAAACAACTGGTAATTGCTCAACAGATTCCTACTTGATCCCATGAGAAAAGATAATCAAATTATGCCACCAACTACAGGAAGAATAAATGCCACTGATGTGATGTTTCTTAACACAGCAGATTTGAGTTGTATAGCATTCTACACATCCCTACTAGTTGATTCTGTAGGCATGTAGTCCATTTACCACAGCACTCAAAATCCGAGTGCCTAAATTTTGGATTGCCAGAATATATATAGAGATAGTATCACAGGAGAAAAGGCTGTCTCTGGACAGGCTATCAGAAAACATGTTGCTGAAACAGTGACTGTATTTTGCTTTCTGTCCATATTTTCCATCTGTAATCTACATGAGGATGAGAATTTGCTGGTTGCTTTTATTAACCTTAGCACTGGTCACACCTGGATACTATGAGCAAAAGGTGACTCCTGGAAACATCCCACAAACACAGGTAAGATGGATTTGAACCCACAACTTGAGAGTTTGCAGTGCACTACTTTAACCACTAAGCTGAGAATTGATATTGCAATATATTTCATTTTGTGTTCAGGTGGATAAAAAAATCATTTAACAGACAAGGTCTATATTATACATACATTATTAGTTTAATTCGCTCTTAGTGAATATATGTGATAGAAGAAATCTTGCACATATTGTTTTGGTAATGTCATTTTAAATAAATATTTTATAATGGTTATTGAAAACAATTCATATTTGTGTGTATATTGTTACTGATGTTGTTACCGGCTTCATGGAATAATAAAAGCAGAAAGTGTGAAGTCTAATTAAATATTAAACATGGCTACAAACTGACATGCAGGGTATGAAGTAAGCACCTCAGATGGATAAAAATATTGAAAGATGAGCAATTATGACAGGAATATTTAGGGCTGGTATCAATTTTGCTTAGAACTGTATCATTTAGTGCTGATATTTTAACTCAAACTGGCTTTATTTTGATACATTATGTAAGCTGAGACCATCTTATCGGGTCTCAAGTAGTATCATAAACATAAGTAACACTGAGATCTGAACACCATCTTGGTGCTATGTTACAAAGTGCACTAAAATCTATTCAGCGAAAGAAAGCCATATCTAGTACAAAGACATTGAATAATTACTTAACTTGTATGTATCCTTCCCCAAAAAAATATTGATTTCCTTACAACAGAACTATTTTATAAGGCTGGAATATGTTAGAAACTAGTTTGCCTATGTCTACAAAATAGTATGGTATAAACTGTTTTGTCAAGAAACATCTAAAAACTGCAGCGACTTCTGAACTGATCATTCATTAACATAATTAATTAATACTAAATATTCTTCATAATGAGGAACCTTGAAACTAATCCTCAGCATGGTACTGTGATGCAACTAAGACATTTATACCAAGCTTATCATTTATTAACATGGAATCTCTGATAGTGATAAGTATTCTGAAACATTTTTAAATCACAACTTTTCTGAAGAAATATCAAGACATAATCAAGTAATAACTACCAGTAGCTGATCAGTTAAAATCTAAACCATCAGCCATATAAATAATCTATTCTAGAACTAGTATAAATGCATCAGCATTCAGTCAGGATTAACTTTTCAAGCCTCACAAGTATCCCCCTCACAAAGAAATTTTTATTATCTTGCTATTAAATAATGAAATCTATTTCCATTACTGAAAGACAATTAAAAGTCAAAATATATACCTAGATTGCACACTAGCCCATATTTGCTGTGAAATATTTATAAGTATTTCTTATTCAGTTATTTCTTTAATATAAAATTCTTTTATCAAAAGAATAAACTGGTTGATCAGTTGAAAATATGCAAATCTCCTGGCTGGGAAAAGTTCTAAACATATTATTCTTCAGGTAGGTTGAATTTCATGACCTCCATGATTTATGCAAAATAACCTGCAAAATTAACCTCCTATTAAATAATGGAACCTTTTCCAACTCAAAACAGCAAGCAAAAGTTAATAAATAGCTACACTGTTAATTAAATATATTTAATAACTGAAAACATATAATCAAATTGAGTTCTAGCCCATCTTTACTAAGACCTTTTAGCACTCTGCAAAGTAATTCCAACTAACAATTAATCATATTAAGTATTAAATGCATTTACCCTAATTAAGAATTATAGACTGTTAAACATCTAGTGAACTCTTTGATATGGCCATTTCTTAAAAATATTCTTCTGAAAATAATATGTGTGCAGTAGAGTAGATACGGCAGTTTTTGGACATTTAACACATAATTAAACACAAAATGTTATGTTTTTGCTTTAGAAAAATAGAATCCATTTCAAAACATTTATCTTACTTTAAGCTTCCCATAAATGTGCATTTCGTTCTTAATTATATATTTTTTGGCACCATAAATCTGCAGAATTCAGACACTTCAGTATTTTTTTAAATAAATTGCAAATTTGAGAAAACAACCAGAGGAACTATTAGTAAATGTCATATACTATTTAAATAAAATACAAGGACATTAACTCCCTACAACTAGAATGACACTAATCACAATTTGGTACTTGTTCATATTTCTGATGATAGTTTTTGGGTCTTCTGAATATAATAAAGTGAATTTATTAATTATCAAATAATATCTTGTGTCTATACATGCAATTTATTGTTATTCATTATTTCTTTAATTAATTTTATGTCATTGAACTCTATTCAACTTTATTGTAAAGCTGATATTTTAATTTAGTGTGGTGTCGGAAAACTGAGAGGTACCTTTAATTCGCATTGCAGTATTCGGACACCTTCAACAAATCATATCAAAATGGCAGAATTTGAATAAATTGTACCTTAGTCAATATGTTTTGGCCAAAACCACACTAAATAAAAGTAACAAGAGACTGCGAGATGGTTTAAATGAAGCCTTGATTCTTACTACTACTGCGTAAGAGCAAGAAACGTCTCTTACGCTGAACATTGGAGGAGTAATTTAAATTGTTTTATACCTTAACAGTGTTACACAAAACAAATCTTAATTTTCGCTGCAAGATGAGAGTCGTGTGTGTTGAACATCATTACTTTATGTGAATATGTCATTGATTTGTGTGTGCCTCAAATGAACTTGTAACGAAGTGTCCGAAAATACCAATGTCTACTGTATATTTTCTTTTTATGGGATGATTGCCAACCAATTTTATTTATATAATCATGAGTTGAGAACGAATACAAATATTTAAAATCATAAAAACTCCTAGCCCGGCCCTAGCCCAGTCCCATGGCTGATGGCATGACCAGGCAGGTATAGACTAAGTCTAAGACTATAGGCCTAGCATGATGATACCGCGTTCGGACACTTGACAGTTGACTAGTGCGTCTTCTTGTCTTTCTATTATTATCATGATGTTAGCAAAGCATTGTGTGAAATTAATACTGACTAACCACTTTGTCACTTCATCTACTATTTTAGTAGATCTATTTAAGTTTTAACCAAAGACTGTTTATATTTAAGCTCTCTGTTTTAACATAGTTCATTATCCCTGTTTGATCACATGACACTCAAACCACCAGACGGCGCTGTAGTTGAACTTAATCATAATCTATTCAGACAAAAATATGGGTGAGTTATGTCGATTATGTTCACATAATTTTCATAGTTAGACCAAGATAAATGTTATTGAATGTATTAGCATATACCAATTTTAATCATTTATAATTTTTAAATTCCTGTAAAAGAACCACTTTTCATTCAATACCGGAAATAAATATCAATTATATTAATTAGACTAGTGTGCTTAATTTACACCCATACAGCATATGATGGCAATAAGTATACATAGAGACAGTTAATTTAGCTGTTATCTAATATATTTGTATTACTATTTTTAAACATAGCAGTTGACCATGGTAGTTTGAATTTTTCATAATACAAGAACCTGTCAAACTGTATTTTAAACTTAAATTGTCTTAAATGAATTTAACAATGAGGTTTATTTATCACACGAGATTGAGATTGAATTTAAACCATTTACCTCTTTTAACTTAATTTAATTTTATCTCAAACCAAAACCTGCGAATTAATTAATTTTACAGCTTTCAGTGTGCATGGCTCTAGAATCCTGAACCGTGTTGAAAGAAGGTTTTTTGGATTAAATCTATAGCATATATACGACCTTTTTTCCTGGTGGATTTCGACTGATGAAGATGGTATTTCATTCCTCGATTATTAATCCCAACTCCATTCTAGACCTATACCTGCGTGAAGCTACTAGAGTAGTGTATATGGCAAATACCCAGTTATATATGTGGACGCGATATCTCTTAATTGTATTACTTAATTCTTAATTCGAACTTAGATTAAATAATGCTATAGTTATCACTTGAGGCCATTTGATAGATTTGTTCTGATCATTAAATTCTAGTCTGCACATTCGATCCATTATAATCAGTCAAAATATTTACTGCTTGATATATCTTTATAGTATCTTTATAAATGTTTCAGAAGAAAAAACAAGATGAGTTTCGATATATACAGCTGGGCTCAAGCTGTGGCATGCCGCTGTCTTTTATAACCACACATCCTCTTTACTTCTGCTTAGAAAGGCGTTCGTGATCCAATCCAGCATATTACAATTGGGTTTATTTGAATGTATACTGATTTGATTATAAAAATTATTTGATTATTATTAAATCGATTTGAAACACTATGTTAGTGCTCAATGTTATTATACACAGTTAATAATATTAAAAAACACTACATAAACACATTTTTAAACAAATGCTAGAAAACTATTTGTTAACCTCAGGCAGTACAACTCTGTCGGTGATTCGTGTATATATAGTTTAATTACATAGCTATTTAAGGACTAGCAAAACAATACATGTCTGGGCATGATTTTGTTTACAAACAGTACCCTGATAGTTCGTCTAGATGCAGTATTGACGATTTATGATTTTCTATGTCAGTGCCTTTTCACCCATTACTAAGACAAATATTTCCCATTCCAGAAATTGGGCTTAATATTTCATTTTTAATATTTTATTTTAGTGTGATAATATTTAGCCAGTCATAGTAGAAAATGATTCACATAGATTCTGCATTTGATCATCCATAAAATATCGCTGTTCATATCATATACTGTGGCAATAATTACGTTTCCGTGGCTTATTGTAAGAAAACATTATGTATAGTCTACTGCTAATAACTTGATCATGTCGGGGCATCTACAAAACTTTATTGTGCGGAATGGGGTGCGTTTCGTCAATTATCTTTCATAATTTGGATTTCTATAAATAAAGTTTCTTTTTCAATTTAATCGTGTTTAATGCTAACATCAATCGTTCAGTTAAACTTGATCTGACACTTGAATTTACGTTAGTTTCAGAAGTCCTTCGGATTGTGCTTTTCGGGCCTTTTGCCCGATTGTGCTTGAAATATATCTTTTTGTTCCGCATCTGGCTGGAAAATAAATTGGGTCCTTTGCAGCTGTCAGAGTTAGAGACCAAGTAATGTTTCTTCTTCACCTACTTATTGTTGTTTTCTTTGGCTAGAATGCGAATCCAATGTAGTAGTTTGAATGCCCATCTGCGTTTCTGCCTTCGTGTTGCAGATGATGCCAAATGTAGTTGTAGTTTTGCAGAGGAACATCCAAACCATTTCTTCTTCTCCTACGCACAACAAAGAAAATCTCTATGCCAGGATATCCTCTTTGGCACTGACACACTTTCACTTGAAATAAACAAACAAGAATTTGGACGCTATTTACCAATATATTCGCGATACTGAGCGATTCGAGCATCGATATACCTCAGCCATCCTAATCGATCAATACTGCCACATTAGATGTGATTTCGCCAATTCGACACACTACTGCATCGCTATAGCGTTTCTTCTTTAAATGTAAATGTTAGTTAAGACCCATTTGCATACGTTTAACGTGTTTGTGGATTAATAAATAATATTTAAACTGTATCAACCAGATATTATCTGCGACCGACATTTTATAGTAAGGCATCGATCATCATCCTGTTTAGTATATCTGAGAAATAGTCTCATTCCTCGTCTTCCTCATCTACCGACATTTGCTATCCCATTAATACCCACTTGACATAAATATAAACTTTCTTTGTGTATCGATCTTGATGGTGTTTTAATGTCAAGGTCAAGAATTACCTCATCGTGTACTTTAATGAGTACTTTATTACATCGTAGTTAATCTCCGTGAATTAATCTTCGGCGGGAATATCCGGATATCCTAGTACTGTTATCCTAGTATTTGATTAACTCTGGTTACAAACCTCAACCACTATATCAAACAAGACCAGATTACTATCTGGTACACTAGGTGAACTTCAGTATGCATAACCTAGCATTAGTAGTAGTAGTAGTAGTAGTAGTAGTAGTAGTAGTAGCAGCAGTAGCAGTTGTAGTAGAAGTAGTAGTAATGATGATGATGATGATGATTATGATTATGATTATGATGATGATGATAATAATAATAATAATAATAATAAATAAACATATTGACATATACCGATAGAGTTCAATTAAGTTACATAGGATGTTAATTGGCAATTGGTATGTCATGATAACTGTGTTTATCAAACTTCAACAATTTCTAAATGATTATATAACGACAACAATATTATAGTAAGTTCTGACGGGATATCAAATGTAAACGATGTGTTTTTGTCTAAATTTTATCAAATTAGTTTGCAATGTTGTTTCTAATGGTCACCTAATAAAGTCGTTCTTGTCATCCAGTTATAGGTCAACCCGCCAGCTTTCTTTAAATTCTTTGTCAATAACCGTAACTCCATTATTCAACAATTAAAATTTAATAACACTTTTCACGAAATTGAACAGAAAAGCAAAGATATCTTAGGGTCTTAACCTAATTAATATTCTATATACGGGGTATGCGAATGCGACAAAATTGGAAAATTGTAAACGCACGAGCATGATCCCGTATGTGAGGATGCATATGCGATTTGCGTAAATGGATAGTTGCTTCTAGTGATCCGTGCGAAAGTGAACGCAAAATCGCATGGTAGAATCCCGAAGGATAAGTAAATCAGGAGGCATTCATGTTCTCCTCTGTCTTGTGCAAATGACCTCACCAGACATACAATTCTTCGCCAGATCTTCCTCCACATAGGACAACACGTGACTTGTCGACCTGAAACACTTTTTGAACTTCTATCCATCCATGTATCACTGTAACTCATTAACTAGATTATGGTATGCTCCCTTTTGGAATCTATTCCTGATCGTGCTGTGGGCCCACCACTGGTGTTTTCTTTCGTGTTATACCCTTCATGAACTGATAGCAATGACCAGTTTATTTTGTTGCTCCATTTCCGAGAGGGCAAGCTGCAACTTCAACTGGTTCGCCATATTCTTGGGTCAAAAATGGTCAAAAGAAGGACTGAAAAGGGTGGGTATTCGTTTATATGGAAGTGCACAAATCACATACACATTCGCATGCCGCATACCGCGTATATGGAATGTTAGCTTTAGTTCCAACAATAGACCGAGCCACTGACCCCTGGCGCCATCATGCGGCTGAATTTCATACTACGGTCTCGGGTTAGAAGTATAAGAATCGTTGTGTTGTGCATGGCGATTTACGCATGTAGTCGCCCATAAATGTCCTACTGAATAGCTGTATATAAGCTATTTACCAGGTATATTTGGACTTTATTTATAGTCCATTAAGGGTATGTGATCTCCAGATCATAATTTTGCATTTAATAGGAATGGCATAGACTTTATCCAATAGATATATGCCACTAAACTAAGTAATTAACGTTCAGCGCGATTTGGATGGCTGTCATGGTCCGGCCTGTCTAGTTCAAACTTATTTTTTGTAGAACCTTTGCCATCTGACATGCCGATGTGAATGGATTTAATCAATGATCACATAGATTATATTTCAATGGGTGATTCCTATTACTGTAACATTGGTATTTATGCATGATATCGTGTATTGAAAGTGAACTTTTTTTCTTCTTCTGAATCAGCCATTCGTGCAATATTTACTACATGTATGTATATGTATATAATTGGTTACCAGATACAAATAAAAATAATATTTCCAAAACTACATTAAATATTTAAACAATCTTCGTTAAAATCAATTTATATTCAGCGAAAGGTTTAATTTTAAAATAATTTATTTAATCCATTGAAACCCATGCTAAAAAATCTCCTACAAATCAGCATGAATAACTAATGCTTAGCTATGTCATTCATCTGAAAGATCGGTCCGCTCAATCATTGAGTAAAAACTGATAAGTATTGTGTTAAATCATTTGAAAAGGCTCAATCGTTCAGCTGAAATACTAGTCTCAGTCTCCTTGTAATATGAAATAATTTGCTGAAAGATTTCCCGGTTTTATCGTTAGTGAAAGGTGCCATCCCCTGTTAACAGTGAGCGCCATAGCTGTTTCTAAGCCGAAAACCGCAGTTGGTAACCGATGCAAAGCATTTCGCCTGGATCGGTCTATTCCAGATGGTTTTCTGTACAAAGACACCATGTGTGTGGGTGTGTGTCTTGTGAGCATTAACACCTATCCTGTCCTGTGGGGGGGGGGGCGTGCGCGCGCGCGCACACACACATCTTAAAGATGGTGCGGTCATCTGTAGAATACACTTAATTAAGAGCTTGTAGACAATTCCAGTTAGGAATCACCGATTTGGTTACAAATCATCTGACACTATCCGTTCTATGTTGGATCCATTCGTGTTTTTTTTAAATTATTATTGAAATTCTCTCATTAACATTCTCCTCGTCTGTATGTTGTTTTATTATTGATAATTATGAGCAACAAGTAGGAAATAAAAGATAGTTAACTGGTCCACTTCATTATACATAAGGCCAAACTAAATACACATTTGCTTACTAAAATGTGCTTGCGTGCGTGCGTGCGTGCCAGCTATATTAGTCAAATGGATAAATGGCAAGATAGATAGATAGATATATAGATAGCTAGATAGACAGACAGACAGATAGATAGATAGATAGATAGATAGATAGAGAGATAGATAGATAGATAGATAGATAGATAGATATATAGATAGATAGATAGACAGACAGACAGACAGACAACAGACAGACAGATAGATAGATAGATAGATAGATAGATAGATAGATAGATAGATAGACAGACAGACAGACAGACAGACAGACAGATAGATAGATAGATAGATAGATAGATAGACAGACAGACAGACAGACAGATAGATAGATAGATAGATAGATAGATAGATAGATAGATAGATAGATAGATAGATAGATAGATAGATAGACAGACAGATAGATATATAGATAGATAGATAGGTAGATAGATAGATAGATAGATAGATAGATAGATAGACACTCTTATCCTAATTAAGCACTCATCTGTAACATTCATGTTTTTTTTAAATGCGCCTCATCAATGCCTAATCAACAAACAACGGATCGATATATGGAGTGACGTATGGAGGACGAGATCAATAATACATATCTGACATGAAATACACAGAATAAAGATGTTATTGCTTTCTCAATGTGCTTCAACCACACCAATTGTCAGATTTAGGTTGACTAATTTTGTCATAATCCTGATCGCTCCGAGATCACTACATTTCGGGTGTGGATTACTATAATTATCGTGTACTGATCCTAAGCTCCAAGTTTATTATTATAGATAAGATCCAGGACTAACGCGAAGAGCATCTAAAATAACATAAGGCCGTGATCTTCTTGTTTAGATCATATGTCTGACGCGATGCTAATAACACCCATTAACTCGGAAAGTGATAGACAAACATTCTCTGGTAAGACAATATTTACATATTAGACCAAAATGAGTACTACACGTTATGTGCATTCTTGACTACCACTTGGCATTCGATCCGATCTTGACAACGTGTAAACACATCCCACCGTTGTGGAGTAATCCTTAATAATCAGTTAATTTTAGCTCTTAGCCGACATGCATTGACAACAAAAACCGCCGAACATCTTCTCATTCAAACGCATTAATCAATCATTCTGACATTTATAGATGTCGGGTTCTTCGAGAGAATGCAGCGAAGAATTTCTTATCGTCGTCCTGTAAATCAAGTGGTGGGAGATCCGCTTTAAACGTGGTGCTAGCTGCTGGATGGTACTAATGAGGAAACGGGCGTCGTTCTTGAGTTATAGGTGCAGCAATGATTTGTTATCTACTACAGACAACAGTGTTAATTGAGTCCATCGTTGGTGATACTTCCACGGTACGACCAAGTCAGGTATGGTGCATACGTTTGAGGTAGGAGACCTCAAATTGTAGACTTAAAGTCCGTCTATGCTGACCTCTGAAGCAGAAATCGCTATCTTACAGCCCTTAAAGAAGTACAGCTTGTATCTAGCTAAGTCAGCCGGTGATTTACTATTTGAAAAATTATAACTGACATGTTGTGTTTTTCTTCTCACCATCCAGTTTACTTATATATGGATGTATAATTGTTTGTTTATTACGTATGGAAATTGCGGATCCCGTCCAAAATTTCGTGTGTTGCTACTTCAATTGACCCAGATATGGGATTCTATTGCCAAATTTGACTAATGAGTGCTTACATGGCATCATCAACCTTATTATTATTATTATTCATAATCATAATTACCGTCATCATTATCTTTAACATCATCACAGAGAGTGACTGAGTTATGTACTAGCTTCTGTGCTTGTTACACATGGGATAAAAGGCTGACAGCTGATATTCAGCAAACACAGGTTTGAGTCGGATTAGATAATGATGATGATGATGATGATGATGATTGATGTTTTACGGCCACTTTTGTGCACATGGTAGGCTAAATGGGCCGAGAGTCTAATTCGAACCCTGGTCTAACTACGTGTACTTCACTTTTGGATTACCCTTCTACTACTAGTTCTAATATGTCCCAGATGTGATCAACACCGAGGCTAAACATCTCAACTCAATTACTACTACTACTACTACTACTACTACTAGTAGTAGTAGTAGTAGTAGTAGTAATAGTAGTAGTAGTAGTAGTAGTAATATTAATAGTAATAGACAGGGAGTAGTAGTTAAGTAGTAGTAAAAATAGTAGAAGTGGTCGTTGTTATTATTATAGCACTAGTAGTAACAGTAGCAGTAATGATTGTTATCTTTTGATTTGACGTTTCGATCAAATGCCTGTAACATTACCGAGTTTTCGTCAACAAACTTATCCGTTGAGAGCGCCCCCACTCGGATCAAAACAATCTTTATTTTGGATTTTTTACATCAACGAGACCCGTGTTAATAATTATTACGTCTAATCATGACTCATTAGTTTAAAATAACTTTTAGTGCTTGTAAATATATATAATTTTATGTTTTATTTTCTATTAGTTTTACTATTATTTCTAGAATCTCTATATTTGGACACTTCAACTTCAACCCGTTTATATAATAATCGTTTATATAATATTTAATGCCTTTTTCGCACATAAAACGCTTTGTATGGTCATATCAACCTCTGTTCTATATTTAAGCCATTGTCAAGGTCATTTGTCTATAGACATCATTCCTCCGTAAACATATAAAACATTAATTAGCACCAATTATGAAGCCGTATTTCTTAATAAATCAGAGATCGTGTTTGCGTTATAATTCTATTTGTTGGCACCACACACACACACACACACACACACACACACACACACACACACACACACACACACACACACATTAACATCTTAGTCTGTGATCATTTTGTTTGCTTTTAATTTTGAGTTGCTAGCAAACACTAGATATAAAGACAATATTTACGGATCGATTTACTTCAAACACTGCGCTTATTATGCATTTTATTATTCATAAGAACCCTCGGCTTTACTTAACAATATGTGTATGTATTGTGTGTATGTTTGTGTTCTAACCGTGTATCTGAACGTCGTACCCGGTTACGGCTCTGTCCGTTACCTAGGCGCTAAGATGAGATATTTCGGCATTTATGGTTAGTGGTGCCGAGATAAAACAAAAACTAATTGTCAGCCATGAATACCACGGCCGGCTGCTGGGAGTCGAGTAGGACGTGTTTTTTCCTCTGCACCTTTATCAAGTAAGTCAGTGTTCCCCGATCATTCAATGAGATTGCGGTAAGCGGCGAGAATATTGATAAATGCTCTACATTAGCTGTTAAAACGGTGAGAAGGTATACCATTACTTTGTGTCATCCATTACTAGACATTTCTACAAGTTTAGTAACAAGAGATCAGTTAACAACACACGTCGAGGTTGGGTAATAAAGTGGACGCGATGTTGAGCGGCACAAAACCTAACTCTGCGAAGATGAGTGTGATTAAATAAACACATTCAAGGCAGAGAGACAAACAGGCGGACAGACATGTTTGTTGGTGAAGTGGTGGAAGTGGCGAACCGGAATACGAGTGGAGCTGCGTTCAAATCCACCGTTTCTCCTCCCCATTCTTTTGGGCGTTGGCCGTGCGGTGGATCTGGGCGTAACTAGGGGTAGGGTACTACTACTCATGATGTTGATGATTAGGAGCCACACTGTACGTTTTCCGCATATGTCATGGGATAAAGTGTAGAATGTCGTCGTTTGGCAATGCTGCAAAACGACGAATAGAGACATTGAATTAAAATTGGTGGACAATGAGGAAACTCCAGCCAATAAATCAAGCAGGCATTAATCTGTTTACATACAGTCGCGTGACAAACACACACACACACATACACCGTATATCTCCCACCAGAAGAGAACCTAAAATGAAACGACCATGAGTATAGTTAACGCAAAACAAATGTTTTTTTTTTTTTTCTCAAATATAAGCAACACTGACTTTTCTTCTTGTTTACAGATGAACGACTAGAAGTTGATCCCCTTAAGTAGACCTAGTATATTGATCTGTCAGTTAACAAGACTGCTCTCGTTTTACATTATGATTGTGGCAAATGTTGTGTGATCCCTCACTGCCGTTATTTTTGTATTGGTACATATGTATGTAAATATGTGTG
Source organism: Paralvinella palmiformis (assembly GCA_025642065.1). NCBI lineage: Eukaryota > Metazoa > Annelida > Polychaeta > Terebellida > Alvinellidae > Paralvinella > Paralvinella palmiformis. The sequence continues at coordinate 1,067,577 of JAODUP010000173.1, forward strand.
TGGTGTGTACATAACGCCCATCCCTAATTACGAGACTACTGACAGTAGGATATAAAATTCACCCATAAACCTAATCGTGTCTGTGCTTGGGTGAGTGTAGTACTAGGCACTGGTCATACCTGACACATGCTGTCGTAAAATGACACCAACAAGTCGAAGCGGTTTGCTGTACAATGAAACATCCTATAGGTAACTTTATATTGTTAACTGAAGGTCTATTATACAGTGTGCTACCAACTTGTGTTTAAGAAGATAATAGATATATATATATATATATATATATATATATATATATATATATATATTGCCCATTTAGCCTACCATGTGCACAGAAGTGGCCGTAAACACCAATCATCATCATCATCATCATCCTATATATTGATTATCTATTTTTAATCTAGGTGGCGTGTGGATACCAGACATGGACGAACAGACGCGACAAGCTCATTTTGAGAGCATGCGCAAAGCTCCCGGGCTAAGGAGGGCCACCAGCAACAGGAAACTGTTCATGGTACACAAGGATCTCCAGAAACAGTGTGACAAGAGAATTAAACAGCACGAAGTCGATGTTCGGATACAGGCGGCGGACATACGTCAGAAACAGACGGACATGGAGCGCAGACACGAAACGTTGGTACGCCAACAGAAACACTTCGACAGAAAAAGACAGAAGACGCACGCGTTCCTGGAACAACTACGTCAGTCGCACGTCCAGAACGAAGTGGCTATACGACGGTTCACCGTCTGCGTGGAACAGAAGATAAAGCCGGGCTACATAGAAACAATTAGGTCGATAGGCAAAATGCCGATGCCGAACTCTATGAAGGAACGTCTGCGTCATCAGTACACCGTTAATTCGTTCGGCGAGTGAAGGTGCAATATTTATCTCGTCGGCGATTAGACAAGCCGCCATCGCGACGCCTTATTTATTAAGAAGAATTTGATAAGTGTAATTCTCGCAGCCCATGGATCTATTTTTATTGGAACAACAACCGAAAATAGTGACAGCTAACTGGGCTGCCAGCAAGATGTGTATATTGTTCAGATAAATGGCTTATTAATCATCGGGAGATGATGTTGATCATTCAAGTTTCTAAGTGAATTTGACATTTTAATGGGTTATCACTGGAAAACAAATTTGAATAGCTATTGTTAACACGGGCGCTTTATTAAGTCTGCATTATTATTATTATTATTATTATTATTATTATTATTATTATTATTATTATTAGTAATAGTAGTAGTTACAAATGTTGTAGATACGCGGTTTTCATTACGTAAAGAGGCCTCCTCATTGACTAAACTGATGTCACGGCTGACCAGAGATCTGTGTCACACCGGAATTCTATTTCCGGTCTAATTATGCGGGAATAATAGGCTTCATCATTTACTCAACATCTGTACGAAAGTGGCCGTAAAATAGCATTTCATTTCATTTTATAAGACGCATGTACTAGTTCAGAGGGTTAAGATATAAAAGATAATTTAAGCGATTCACTAAGACGAGGAAGGGAGAAATCTTTCGTTCAAGAAGTCCAAACGAGAAAGCGGTTTAGTCTAATATAGGTGTATATAGAGGTTGTCATTAAACAAAATGTTGACCCATATTTGTTGTATCAGTATTAAAATGATGAATTAGTTATTACCATATATTATATCAACAAATCTTTAAAATATCAGTGTTTCTGTGTTATTGTGATATTATACCACATATTACTAGTATTAAACCTTGCCTACATCCCTTAACATAATTACAATATATTAGGCATACAAATAAATTATCGCTGTACTTTAAAATGTTTGTGTATGTATTACTTTTCTGATGATAGAAAGAAATATTCAGAAAACATGAACATATTTAAACCACATATCACTACCACTTAAGTTCGAATCTCGGCGTGGGCTTATCTGAAGGGTGTTTCATCTTTGACTTCGCTTCATTATCTGTGGAGGTCGCTCGGCCCATTTAGCCTATCATATGCACAAAAGAGGCCGTAAAACATCAATCATCATCATCATCATCGTCACGAATAGATGTAAGTTCTGGTTGTTTAATCACCTATATACACCGGGTATAATCCGCTGAAGGTTATAGACGAAGTTTCGTTTTGTGATATGTTTTTGAAACATAGTCGTGGCATTAAAACCTTAATACAGAAAGGAGGACAATGTCCAACTTACATTAAAAGACACGCAAATTTAAAATAATTCGCGTCATTAAGAAACGCTAATTAAGATGTGATCGATAGCTTAAACCCATTGCTCAAACATTTGTCGTTTTTTTGGCAGATCTTTTGTTTAATTCAACATATATAATGTACACGTATACAGGTATAATTTTGTGCTGCTGAAATATTATAAAACCATCATTATATCTAATTCTAGAAAACAATAAATAAAATGCTATAGTCGAATATTCAGTGTCAAAATACACTGTTATAACCATGTCTAAATGTATTCAGTACACACATCAATAAAATATTACAGTCAAAGATATAGGATAAATTATTATTTACTTGTATCATTACACAATATAATGTGTAAGTGATTCAAGTGCTACGATTACAACATATAAAAATGGAAAATAATTCATATCTGGGCATTAGTTTAAGTCATCCATAAAATATTAATAGCTCTTCTATTTGGATGTTACGTAATATCGATGTCATGTAATCACTCGAAGCATGGTAGAACTTATTAATAAACGAATCTGATAAACTTAAATTTTATCAGGATTTATCATTACTGATGTAGCTTTTCCATTAGGAATTAGTTTGAACAAACCTGTAACAAATACAGGAAGACCTTATTATACACGGAACATAATTTAATCAAATTTAAGTCATACTTAGATAGAACAGGTTTTAGGATAATTTTACAAATTGAATGTCCCAATTAGACTTTTAATTATTTTATTAGAAAGTACAAAGCTGCCTTCGAGGAAGAATTTCCACTACAATCTGTTAAAATTAAACCACAAAAATATAAAAAGAGAATCATGATTTTAAAAGTCAATTTTAAGGAATATCATTGGCAAGCAGAATGATAAATCACATTTTCTTCCTGAATTTGTTATTGAGGACCAACTTGTTATTATCAAATCAAATAGTTCTGAATCCTTTAATGATTACCTTTTCAAAATGGGATTAAAAACTAGTCAAAATGTGCCATCGACCAGTACAAAAATACACCGAATATCTCCCGAACTCCATTTTGCATAGTATATGTTTATTAACCCAGTAAAATCTTCTGATGTACAGACACAATCAGTAAATTAAAATCTAAAAAGTGAGTTATGATCATGATGAAATATCAACTAAATTATTAAAGCAAACAATTAACAACATAATTCATCCAATCACTCACATTGTCAACATATCCTTTATTACTGGAACAGTACCTGACCAAATGAAAATTGCCAAAGTAATTCCAATTTTTTAACTACTGATCCGAGCTCTATCAATAACTATCATCAAGTTAAATACATATTATTTCATGCTATATTAAGGAATCTCTACTTCGCCCTAATTCACCCTCATCTTTCCTATGGGATATCGGTATGGGAAAATGCCAAGCAAATTATTATCAGGAAAACAAAAGCACTCCATATACGTAAAATTTGTACCTAAATAAAGCTGGTTTTAACAGCCATACTAAACCATTATTTCATTCTAATTAAATAAATAAATAAAGATGTTCAAATTAACTCCTTTGGTACGTACTTATTTACTGAGGAATTAAAGACCAATCGCGATCATTCGAATTTTAGTAGCACACTACGAAAATTTATGTCGCTTAATCGCCCCACGGGTCAAGAAAGAGGAGACGCATCTCCAACCCAGCATATCAGTGGGTGAACGCCTTGCCATCACCCTGAGCTTTTGGTCCTTCACAATTTCCACCTTCAAACTCTAAACTATTTCAAATTTGTGTTGTACAAAGGAGGGTTTGCTTGCCATAAATTTACAAGTGCTCCCTCAGCATCATCTCTGTTCTTGCGGCGTTGTATGCTACCAGCATTAGTGATAATACCTATTTCTCTAGGGGCCAGTAAAAAGACAGCCTAGGCTATATATTAGTCCCTCAATTTCCTGATAAATTGTTACCTTACATATTTTTTATATTGACTATGAGCAAAATGTTCGTAAACAGAAATTGTTAAATAAACTATATATATATATATATCAGGGAGACAAAATACTACCCTATTTAACACCATTTGTAAATGAAAAGTTTACAATATTCTACATTATCAAAAGTCTGATATGCATTGAGAACAACTAGAAATACGGGAAACTGACTATATTGTTATCAAATTCAATAATTTCTTCCACTAAAGAGTACAATGCCATATAAAAGGAGATTGGACAAACGAAACATATATATCAACTTTATTCTGTTATTATTATATCTATTAACTTACTTAATATACTACCAAGAGCAATATCTATGTAATTAATACTATCCATTAAACGTGTCTTAATTGATTTAAGAATTTATATAACTGCTATCTACACGTAATGAACCAAGAATCAACATAAACAGTACCACATACCATGATCATATACATTATTTCCTTCATACAGAGAAGGATAATGCAGGGTATTTTTAAACAAGTACCCTGAAACAATAAAATGATCTATAGTAATTTTAGTACGTTTTAGTTGCTATCTTTTTATGCTGTAATTTATATTAGCTGTACACAACTCCTAAATAGACCGATCCAATGAGGTACTACGGAAATAATCCGCGAGTCAGCGCTGCGAGCAACCCAGTCCTACTTGTGCGGCGCCCATAGTTATAGATCAGTTCCAGAACACCATTATCGGATTTTTATTCTCTAGATTCGTCTGTATTTGTTTTGATTATGGCGTCAAATAAATACAAATTCGAAGATATGTCTTTAGTACAACTAAAAACCCAGCTCAGAAGATGTGGTGGCACAATTTCTGGTCGAAAACGGGAACTTATAGATAGGTGAGAAGAACACACTCTTCCGAGTTGTAAATAATGCTCGCAGCTTTGTGACCCATATATTTTAACATGGTTGGGCCGTGTAGACTGAAATTGGCTTGATCTCAGTGCGAGATATCAAGTTGAGTATTAGACCTAGACTCTACTTGCTAATATTAATTAATAATATGTTATAATAAGAATATGTAGCCCTATATGATAAACAAGCTAAAGTCTGCATGGAGCCTGGGTCCAAATATAATTTATTTGTTTGCAGGTTACCGTAAGAGTGCTAGATATCCTGAAGAGCACATGCGGGATTTTGAATAAAAATTAATATTGTTCAGGGAAAAGCACATATTAATCAATATTAATCATTATGATTAACATTTTATGTATAATTGAGTCAATGCTTCGTATGCATGTATGCCTGCATAATTTATTTTCTGAACATAATAAATCGGGTGATATATCTACAAGATTATCATTGTTTTAAGAGACTCAGTTTCTACTAGGACAATGCTACAAGGATCTGCACTCTGGAATTAATCAATATGTTATTTAAAACTAAATCTAGAATGGCATTACATATATACACACTAAATGAAGTGAGTACATGGTAAATACAGTTTGGGGTTTCACCAAAGATATTAAATCTATACAAGGATGTAACCTGGTATGTTTTAACAGAAACAGCAATAAGAATTTATAGAAATACCCAGGAATTTAGCATTTGTTAATTTTCCAGTCTGACAAAAGTTGTCTTCTAAACATTCAATGACAATTTGTTTGCATAGAACCAGTCTGTCATTTTCGGTATTTTGATGTAATTCTTTTGGGTTTTGAGAAGTGCAATATATTGTTGTATTGTCTGCAAATAAGATGCATATTGAATGTGTTAATGCATGGGGCAATAGCATAACATAATATAAGGTAATATTGTACAATATATTATACAATATATGTAATTTATAAATGACTTTGTTAATTTGAGTTCGTAAGAAATATCTTTACAGATCTATTAAAGCTATGTTGCGACCTCAACTGTCTTATTGTTTCTGGCAGTTTGTACCATATTTCAGGTGCTAGGTAAATAAATGTCTTTGATAAAAAAATAGTTTTTCTGTATGGTATGTGTGGCTGGTGAAGGCATCTTGTTTTGTGTGAATGAATATGTCTATTTACAGTGAACATCGTTATTAGGGGATCTGGAAAAGAGATATGAATGAATGAGTACATTATTTTTGAAAGTTGAAAAGTACATATGTCCTTTAGTTTGAGAATCTGTAGTTTCTTAAATAAGGGTTCGATATGAGCATTACAGTTGATTTCCAGACTGTCCTGATTGCCCTTTTCTGTAAAATTTCTAATCTCCGTAAGTACGTTGAGTGACTACAACCCCACAATAGCGTACCATATGTTAAATAGGGATATATCAAGCTGTGGTATACTGTTCTTATATTGTGTGTACTTAAGATATGCTTAATTTTATTGAGGGCATATAGTCCACCAGATATTTTTGATCTACAACTGTCTATATGCTCATGCTAGTTTAGGTTTTCATCTATTAGTAGTCCCAGAAATTTTACACATTTAACTCGATTAATAATTGTATTATCTAATTTTAATACATGTGTGTCCAACTTAACATTCTTATTTTTTTAGAAGAGTACATGATGTATTTTGCTTATATTTAAAGATAGTTTTATTCACCATAAACCACTCAGCTAATGATGCAATATCTTGATTAACGAGTTTATATAATTCCGTAATATTTTTACCAAATACATAAATTGTTGTATCATCTGTAAATAGTATACATGCGGTTGCACCGGAGTGATCCTGGTAGATCATTTGAGTATATAATGAAGAGGAGTGGTCCCAATACAGATCCCTGGGGTACACCACAAGTTATGGGAAATAATTTTGAATCAATACATTTATAATAGACATATTGTTTTCTCTCTGTTAGATAGCTCCTGAACCACTACTCCAAGGCAACATTACGTATCAAAGGCCTTAGAGAGGTCCAGGAACACAGAAAGAGTATAATTACTCGATTCCAATGCGAGTAGAGTATCGTAAGTAAATTTGGAAACTGAATTTATTGTGGAATGACCTTTGCGGAAGCCATATTGGTTCTTCTTCATTAACGAGTTAATTGTCATGTAATTGTACAAACGATTATGTACTATTTTTTCATATATTTTGGATATGCTAGGTAAAAGCGAAATTGGTCTATAATTTGTAAAACTTTGTTTATCTTTTGATTTATAAATTGGTATTACTTTTGCAATTTTAAGTTTTGACGGGAAAACACCGGTTTCCATCGATTTATTTACAGCTATGCTAAGTGGTAACGAAATGACAAATTTTATCTGTTTTAGTAATAGCGTATTCACATTGTCATGTCCACAACTCGTTTTGAGTTTTAGAGAATTTATGGTGTTTGTTATTTCTTTACTGTCAGTAGGACGAAGATATAGAGATGTTGCTTTCTTACATGTCGGCATGTAGGTTTGATAATTTGTGTTGGACGATGATATATTAGAAGCATATTTAGGTCCATTCTCAGAGAAAAATTCGCTAAATTTGTCTGCAATGTAAGTGGGGTCGTTTTCAATTGTGTTATCTGTTTTGAATGAATTTGATATTGATGTTTTGTCTTTTTTTGTTTGTCGAGTATCTCATTTAATGTGCTCCATGTTTTCTTAATGTTTGATTTGTATTGTTGAAATAAGTTACCATAATATATCTCCCTTTGTTTACGTTTGATTCTGGTAAAGTTATATATTTAACATGTTCCCGTGATACGTTTTCTTTACCCAGTTGCTTTTTATAAAGTTTATCTAAGTATTTTAATGAATGTAGGATTCCGGGGGTTATCCATGGTTCTCGTATTACATGTTTGGCAAGTATTTTGGTTATCTTTTTAGGTATCCACTTTATTTTACCCATTGACCTCAATTATTTTACCAGTCGAGCATTTATGTCTAGTACGTGTTTTACCGCATTTGTCAGTTTGTACGACCTCTTGAAACAGACGCTGAATATATTCCAGTTTTACATCAAAGTTTAATAGATAACTATGGTGGACCAAGGCAAAAGAGGAACAGGAGATTTGTTTTCTGGTGGGTATAATTTATAATGTTTATTTAATGACTGGCAGTGGCATTATATCTACTTTCTGACAGCCGAAAATGATACGTTTGAAATTTGTTAACTCTTTAGCATCCAACAGTCATTCTTGTTTTCCGGATCGGATGAAAGTGTGTGTCATTTTATCTTGCCAAACTTAACTTAAGTTTAGGGCTAGAGCCTAGGCTGAGGAGAAGTTAGAACTAGCTTTGGTATGGTACCTAAACTATCTATGCACTAGACTACGTTGTCCACAGGTTCAGACGCTGAGTTATTTTTGCCCGTTCTAAATATTGAACAGGAGTAAATTCCCAAATAGCAATATTTCTATATGAATTACAGATCTAGGATGTGGTGGTGTCACAGTGTTGTGGGCGGAGCCCACTATATCCAGACCGTTTTTAATTGGCTAAACGCTCGCATCGGGTGCCACGGTCGGTGTGCGTATGTGATGATACAAGTTCTGGATAGTTTTTGTTCCAGTATATTGCTAAAACCATATATAAGTATTAACGTGGTAAAACGGTTTCGCAGGAAAAAAATATGGCGGACGAGGTACTCAAGAAACTATTGAAAGATCATGGAATCATTGAGTACACAGAAATAATAATAGCAAACCAGGGATGTGTTACTCAAGATGCCATATGTATGATATGATAAGTGTGTTAACAATTAGTGATAATCCATCCTTAAAGATAAAGCAGCTGGCACAAAGAAGGTTACTGGGGGAAAAAAATGATCAATAAACTCAGTCAGATATTAAAAAATAATGATTTAGCTGATACGAAGGAGAAGGATATTAATAAAAAAGATAGTTTAACTGTTGATGTGTTGTGGAATCATGGAGAATGGATACCAGTGTGTTGGTGTCATGCA
>JAODUP010001738.1:0-31070 GCA_025642065.1 Paralvinella palmiformis
GAAAAAGTACATTATGGTCAACTGTATCAAATGCAGCAGACAGGTCCAGAAGAACAAGTATTACTGGCTTACCTTGATCAATTGACATCATAATATCATTTTCCACTCGAACCAAGGCTGTTTCAGTGCTGTGACCACTTTTATAGGCAGACTCTAGTGATTCAATAAGGTTATTATTGATTAAATATTTGTTTAGATGGAAAGCGACTGCCTTTTCTTTAACTTTAGATAAAAATGTAAGATTTAAAACAGATCTGTAATTGTTTAGAATATTACAGTCTATAGTGTTTTTTTATTAATGGTTTTACAAGGGCAGCTTTCATGGATGTTGGGAAAACACCCAGAGATAATGATGTATTAACTATATTTGTAATTGGGTTTATCAGAACATCCAAACAATCTTTCACAAGCCATGTAGGCATAGGGTCAACTGCACAGAAAGCATTAGATGACTTTTTCAGCAACTGTCTGATATCAGTCTCTGCAAAAGGCTCAACTGTATCCATCATGGATATGCAGGACTCTTCTACCAATGGCTTACCCTGTGATAAGGTGCTGGACTGGAACCCACTATGTATATTTAATATTTTTTGACAGAAGAAGTTATTAAAACAATGGGCCATATCTTTATCTGTGTTGATATTATTTGGGAGGACAGTTTGACTTTTATGTAATACTTTATTCACAACACTGAAAACAGTCCTTTGATTTCCCTTGGATGCTTATTATTATAATATTCATATTTAGCAGAGGCAAGGGTATTTTTAACAAGAATTTTACTGACCTTGAACATTTCAAAATGAACACACAAACTGGTCCTGATCCATAGCCACTCACAATACCTTATGTGTCTCTTTGCGGCCTGTATGTTCTTATTATACCATGGACGCATTGGTCTGCTTGGCATTTCTTGGGTCCTTATAGGTGCATGTTGATCTACAATGTCTCTCAATGTATTATCATAGAGATCCACCAGATGATCCACATCATCCGGTGGATCCAATACCAGAGAAGAGACTCGCAGATCAGCAAGAAAAGCCTCCTTGTTAATTGACTTATATCTTCTATATGAAATAACAGATTGTTTCTGTAAAGATACATTAATGTCAACAAGGAAATGATCAGACAGCATGGAAGACACAGACACTCCTTTAATCAAATTGTCATCATCACGGGATCTAAGATGTGACCATGCCTGTGTGTTCTTTCTTGGACATGTTGCCAGAGATTGGCAGATCTAAGAATGTCAGCCAGTTGTTTGGTATCGGCATTCCTCTGGCAATCCCAATGTATATTGAAATCACCTAAGATCAACAGATGACCACTGTTGGTAGCAAGAGAGTCAACAAATCCCGAAAATTCCTTGAAGAAATCTGCTGCTTTCAGGCCATTTTTCTTAGTGGGGTGTAATCGGTAGATAATAGCTACACGAACACTTATCCCCCCAGATATAAAAGTCAGTTGTAATTTTCAAAAGACTTAGCCTGAAAACGCAAATGGGTTTCACACTTCAAAGAATCACGGAGAAGAATGCCGACTCCCCCACCTTTTTTGTGAATCCGAGCTGCATGGTGGAATGAATATCCAGCTGGAGTCACATCACCAACAATTTTCTGGTCTGAAACCTTACCAGTTAGCCAAGTCTCTGTAATGACAATAGGAAATCAAGATCCATATCCTTAACAACATCAGATATTTCATCAGATTTATTACAGATCGACTGACAGTTAATAAGACCAATACTTACATTTTGTACAGCTGTGCCATTATATGGTGTTATTGACACAGTGATCAAATTACTGGCATCAGACCCAATCTGCTTTGGATGTTTTCCACTACGTGGGCGCATCGCTAAGCAAATGGTATTACCACCATAAAATCGTAATGCAAGCAACTGATCTCTAGTATAATTCATTATAATTATATAAATAAAATAAGTGAAAAATTTAAAAATAAATAAATAAAACAAAACATACACAAATAAAAACCGTGTTCTTATGGGAAACACTGGAGTGGGCGATAATATAGGGTGTCAAATGAGCAGTTAAAAAGAAAATACAAGAAATACAAAATAACTAAATATAATCAATTTATATTAATATAAATTAAATCTATATTACATAATATGAAAATTCACCAGTTTCACTGGTGTAACGTATCTAATAGCTGAACTATCCGAGAAATATTCCGGTGCCATTACATCGAGAGCCGGTCATACTTCCCGCCACCACTACTGCTTATTCTGTTTCTATCGAATTTGTTTTTATGCTAGCTATTATCACTTTGGGGTTATAATATTAAACGTAGGACTGTTAGCGAAATTCTTCAACAAAGGGAAAAGTTAATTGGTGCAGATACGTTTTATTTGTATGCATAAAAACGAGAGTAAAAAACAAAACACACATACATGTACCTGGAACAGAGCCATTTCTTGTGATTTTCCGACATGCGCTGAAATCATCGTTTCAGAAGCAAGGAATGCACACATAATCAACGTAGATAAACTACATATGTGACAGTGTGAATTACTAATTCTTTTCTTAGTCAGATCTCCTTAGAACGCCATCCTCTTTATAAGATGGGTATATATATATATATATATATATATATATATATATATATATATATATATATATATATAAAATCTTGTACATCATAACATTTGTCCCTATTGATTACTAGTTACAGCAATGAAATGATTTTCTAGACATAAATAATTTGAACTAGATGGCATATTTGGAATTAATGTACTTCTTTTTCCTTCACTAGAAAAGAGACCATACAACCCATTTATCATAGTATTCGCTAATATATAAAACTATTCCCAATGGGGTTATAAGAATAGTATTTTGAACCTACGGTAACTAATACAAATTAAATAGTCATATAATACGAAAGCATTTGAGAGCAAATGGATCTAATTTAGAATTGACATTGGGTAGCTTATGTTTGGCGATCAAATATGTGAAATATGATAATTGGTGATATTTCATTTATGTAGACAGTGTTACGTATCTTATTTTAATAAACGAAACAATATTTGATAAGTAATTATCAAATTGGCAAGTTTGATTTATTTTGTTAGTAAATGATTTGTTCAAAGTGTTCGATCATTTTAGAAATGTTCTGTTATATAATCATAGTATTCTGATCATGTAGACTTTGGCACTGGCATCCATGATAAGAACTTAACCACAATTTGATATCTAAATTGTATTGGGTGCGTAGTTTACTTTGTTCTTTTCCATATTTGGATTAATACAGCAGAAGTCCAATAGGGCAGTCTGTCAGTTATTATACAATGATCGACATACAATATTAAGGATTACGAGTTAATTTACAGAACCAGGACTTGCTTAAACGTAGATATTATTAGAATACATGCCTCATGCAAGAAAACAGTATGTATAAAAAGGTTTGGTACATTAATATCTATCTATCAATATCTTTATCATAAATATTCTGATAATTTCTGGATTGATTTTCCCCTGTATGCTGACAACTAACCACGTTGTTTTCATTTGGTGTGGGACTATAATCTCTGTTATTGAAGGTTCCACGGGTATTGGTAGGATATAATATTCCACTGTCTCTCTACTCTATAGCTGATTTGCCAAAAATTTAATTATACTCTCTTCTTTTACTCTCTTCTTAATTCCAAAGCACTAAAATATGGCCGTAATAGGTAATAAAAAATGGGGGCGAAATGGATTTATTGTCACATTTATTATTCGCAATTTATTCAAAATTGGACAAAACAGTTCCCTGTAAATCTCTATGATCACCTGCTGCTTCTGTATGAATAGCTTTCTTGAACATAATGCCAGAAACCTGACTAATATTCTCAATCTAGCACACATTCTAAAGTCTAGTAAGGTTATATTCCTATGAGTTTAGCTTGGTTAAGAAGTCAATTAAGATTTATTTAAGAATGAACATGTTAAATGACCCTTGAAGAAAGATGTTGACAGCAAAATTTCATCTGATCGATCTTAATGGCTTCACATACTAAATTTAGTGGCGATGAACATCAGAACTAGTAATATTAATATCACTAAACTAAATGTGAAAACATTAAATTCAACAGCAATGCATAATAATTGTATGTCACAAATCGAAGACAGTTATATGGTATGTTTTATTTATAAACCATCATGGAGTTCAAATGTTGGCTATCGTAGTTTCATTGGAATCAAGGACGCTGTTTATCGGGGTTATTTATGTATTAAGGTATCATCCATAACATAACTATCGATATCTACGACAAAGACTACCTTTTGGAACATATATAATAACATTGGAATAGGAAGGGCTAAACTAGTAGCATGCTATATTAAACCTACCGCCAATACATTTTCACTCAAGTTAGTTTTCAAGTTCTACACAGCTACGTGATATAGTGGCCAACTAATGATATTCCTTTGCTGAGATATGGATATTTCCATTTTTCAGAATAGGTGACATTATCACAATGTGTTATAGAAGAGTTCGTTCGAATCGCAAACTTAATATTGATATCTTATGAGAGATCCTTTTAAAAATATTAAACTTTACTCCCTATCTTTCGCTATTTATAATTTCTTTATTATATCATTTGAAACATCAAGGTAACATATTTGTAACAAGAGGAAGCAATCACGTTTGACGTCTAAAGGAAGCAATATATCTATCTACCAAAGAGAATAAACAACCTTACGGCGTCTATCATCCGGACAGAGAATACTTGTAGTACGGATAAACGGAAAGTGACAAGTTGCATACAGCTTACAATACACCGTCACTTTTAGCAAATTAGCTGGTAATTATTAATATGGCCAGTCGATTGCTTATGAGGACGTCTAGAACTGTGAGCTATTGTTGATTGGTTTTGTTTTATGGTGGAGTTATTGGACCAATAAATATAATTATACAGATGTTTGTGCTAGGTCGTATGTATTTTAGGTAAATATTGATTAATCATTAACATACAATATATACTAACCGACGAAAAGACCTATTCAATAGAAGTCCAGGGCGCCATTATGGGAATAATTTTCCGAATGATATGTACATGACTTAGAATTTCCATAATGTTTCAGTTGTTAAAATATGAACAAGAAGAACAATAACAACAACAATAATAATAATAATACGACTACTACTACTATTAATAGTAATAATATTAATAATAATGATACTAATAACAATGATAACAACGAAATAGGAGCATGGAATATACGAATTATGCAATCTTTGTTAGTTGATCTAATATGCATATTTCATGATCTTAAAAAGCCTCCTACAGTTATAGTGTCTGATTTTAGTTTCATATTATAAAACAAGAACTAAACAAACAAACAAATCTCAATCCTAAACCTCATAATCGCTTTACATAAAGTAATCACCATAAAATCGAATTATATTTTCTAAGTCTGTCATTTGTGGTAATGGTGGCTAAAACAAACAATTGTAGACTTGTAGATATCGTTGGGCATCAAACATTTTCTTCTCGGCGAGGAGTGATATGGGAATTCAGCATCTTCGAAATACGATCCCTCGCGGTTGACGATTCGCAGCAGTCATATATTAACAACACCAATCAGGGGAAAGGCAAGAGACCAGTGCGGGTTATAGTCGAATAGCATTGCCAAGCAAACAGTGGAAATATATTGGCATGCTACTTATATGAATATGGCACTATTATGTGCTGGCATAGGGAAGCTGAACTTAATGATCTCTGTGACATATTAGATATGATGCTGTATGGATAGATGTTTACTACGGCTATTTGATTGCTTCCTGATCATATTTCGTAAGATAACACGACAGGCTATAACAGTATATTTGTGTGTGTGTGTGTGTGATTGTGTGCACGTGCACGTGTATCTGTATACATGTGTGCGTGCGCGCGTGTGTGAAATGAACACATATTAATGTCTCCGAGTACTCACAAATGCAATCCCTCAGTATCAGGTTTCTTCACGTACACGTATGAATTGTTTACAGTTGTAATTTTGATTAAGTGACTTGGCCTAATAAAGAAGATTCTCGACATTAAGCTCCGAATTGTCTATTGTCCCATTGGCAATTATATCATCACTGCTCGTGACGACTATAGAGACATGATGGAATCCTTATTCTTCGGCTTTCTATTGTATTTGATCAGCAAGTTAAGAATGCATACATATCTGGCTGCCGTTCTTTTCATCCACTCGCTGGTTATGGAATAGTATCAATCATTTAGAGATTTGACTATGGCTAGACCAAGAATGGCATATTCGAGCAGAGTATAAACTAAAATGATCCAATAAGTAACCTGAGGCTAAATTACATTTGATAACTTGTTGAAGTTTATTGAAGTTTGGGGTACATTTGGAGTTCACTCAGCCAAATTTCATCATTCTTTTGTGTACGTCCCTGTAGTAATCAACGTTGTTGTACAGTTCAATAAATCTATCTGATTTATTAATCCAATTAAATTGATCATACAGTAGTCTATTTGTTTTCCAAGATATCTATATAAATGAAGACGAATATTAATTGGTACTTTTGTGCTTCAAGAAACCTGTCGCCGTATTGTTACGAATTTAAGTGGTAAAAAGAAAACACAGCCACCCCCCTCTAAACAAACCCCAACACAACACCACAGCTATAAGATATAATACTAAACATGTCGTAGTTTATTTTCATCTTATCTTTCCGCTCTTTTAAGCACTCTTTTAAGCCCTGTTTCCCTCTCAACCCCCCAACCATACTTTACATATATTAATATATGTTAATAGTACAAATTTGTCACTATAAATTTGGATATAAATTTAGTACAAATTCAGATTGAATCCATCACATCAAAATACTAGAAACTCGAAACGATTGTAATATTTTATAGTTAATTTGCTTAATATGTTCAGCATATATTAGTACGAATGAATCCCCTTCATGTCGTTTCTTTATATTAATTATTTTCATATTCTGAAACTGAAAATTGTTTCGTTAGACGGGCTCTTTCGTTGAAATCTACAGTAATTTTCGAGTTGACGATTTGTAAAGGAACATTCCCGAAAGCTCTGGTTGAGTGGAGTTGAATATATATTGCTTCGGCGTTGCTTACACGTAGACCATATAGTTGAAGTGCAACATCTTAGAGAAACAAGTCTGACAGACCAATTATATGCGAAACCAATATCACTAATATCGCTTACTTTATTTATTGTCAGTATTTCTTAAAATACAGATGAAGATCACGTTATGGCATATTTCACTTATATGTTTATTTACATACATGACTGAATGTTCATTGGTTCGCGTTTTTAGCTTCTACGTTCTTTCTTGTACACATACTAATCTGTGGATGTGTACAAAAACTGTCATCATTTTAGTTGCTTTAGTGGTGAAGGTTCATTATCAGTTCACGTTAGTACTCTATCTTTATTTACGATTTTATGAATTATGATCTCCAGGTTACACGTAGTACGTTCATCCGGACTTAAGTCCATTATCGCACTAACCGATAGCCATGACCGCTTTAAATTAATGCAGAAAAGTCCCTTTCAGTGAGTGAATAGCACATATTAATTACATGTTGTAAAGATATGTGCCTGCATAATGAAGAAAGGCCACACTAAACAGGCAGTTTGTTGCTTGTATTACTTTTGAAATAACGCACTAGTAATTCCTTTCTGAATTAACCTTTACCGGCTCAATGAGTGGAATGCCTTAAGAGAACTCACTCATAAACAGTGAAGGGATGTCACAGCTTATTAATAGTTACCTAGAGATTTAATTCTGATAATATAACACAAATCAGGTAGTTATAAATAATGATCACATTTGTTTTGTTCCGGAAATTTGATATCCATGTTATGATTGATGGAAATAAACTTTATCCACCAGGACTGCATTTTGATAAACCTGATTTAATTATTATTTTTATTTGTGACTGCGAAACATATGTGATCTTAATTGTTCGGTAGCTTATAACATATAATATAATGTGTAGGAATGCGATATCAAGAAGATACAATTTGATTAAGGAAGCAAAATAACAAAGTTTTAAAATAAACTAGCACTAACTTAGACTATTGCCACATAACTTCAATCTAAATCACAGCGATGTGCCTGTTTTAATCTCACAGAAAACTATATTAACGTTTTTCTTTCTTGATATTAGTTTAAACACGGCAACCAATGATTTCTTTTCTTCTAGTCTTGGTCTTGCTGTGGGAACAGTATATCAATGTGCGCAAAACGCTGGTGAAATTTAAACATTCGTCATTTGTGTGTATGGCAACTGACTTCAAGTAGCCATCAGGTTTTCGTTTACTGCCTTTATAAATCTATCTTAGGAACACGGCGGCAAACAAGTCATGAATGGAAGACAACGGTTACTAAATCCACAATCCCCATAATTAGCAAAAGCTGTGTTTCTGGTGGTTATTTATGTATCCTCGATAAAGAAGATATACGCGTTATAGACCCTAGAACCTTGTGAAGCCCCAGCAGGATCATTAGTTTCATGAATTGAGGTTAATATACTTTTATGCAGTGTTTTAATAGAGTAAGTTAGACTTGAAAGGGGTTATCTTTAGTGACAACAAACCACTCCCATTTCCAGATAGGAAACGAGTTATTCTGAATGGGCAGTCAAATTCCTCAAAATAGGCTAAATTGTAGACATTGGAATTGATTTATTTCTAAAACCTCTTACAGACGGCTACTTAAAAGTGAACTGAACAATTGATAGTGGCTTTTATCAAACTGGATTTATGAATCGAGTCCGTGCTGTTGTATTTAAAACGAGCCAACATAACACAGTTAGCTAAGAGATCTGAGTTTGATTAGGAAGATATGAAGAATTATCGTCCCCGTTTCTAACCTTCCTTACATCTCCAAAGTTATTGAAAAAGTAGTAGCAAAGCGTATAGAATAACACTTAAAACTTAATGTTCTCAACGTTTATCGTGTAGATCGTTCAACATAAACTGCTCTCTTGAAATTGCATAATGACATTGCTGAAACTTGATTAAGGATTCACGACTGTGTTAATTATGCTTAATTTATCCGCAACATTTGACGTAATCGAGCATCCATGTTTACTGAAGCGGTTAGAGTTCTCCTTAGGAATCAAGGAAAAGGCCTTAACAGGGTTAACGTCGTACATCGCCGACAGAACTCAATGTATTTCAGTAAATGTAGGTATCACTAGATGTAGGTCTTTTTGGTATACTACGGGCATCCGTTTTAGGGCCAAAGAATTACCGTATGTATACCAAATCAGTGGGTGCAATAATTAAACGGCATAATATTAAATATCATTGTTATGCCGATGATACACAAGTCTACATGAGTTTAAAGCGATGCGATAAATGGGATGATATTCCATCTTCAATTGGAGCTTGTATTGAAGACATGAGTACTTTGAAGAACAACAAAATACTCAAATTGAATAAGGACAAGACACAATTCGTTGTTTTCTCGTCCAAGCAACATGTGAAGAACACTGAGAATATTCGCAATAATGTAAGATTCAGTTATATAATGTATTCCTTGTTTATAAGAAATCTAGGGATTATATTATATAATAGTCTAAGAGTGGAGAACCATGTGAATTATTTATGTAAGTCCTGTTATCATCAAATAAGAAAAAAAGGACTTATTGGTAAGTACCTAAATGATGCGATATGGAAGACTTTAGTTCAAGCCCTTATAATGTTTCTACTGGACTACGACAATGCATTATTATGTAATAGTCCCCTCTCTCTGAAAAACCGCCTACTGTAAGTGCAGTACGTCTAGTGACACGCAAAAGGGAAATCATAATAAAAATTTAGTTCCAGCTACACTGACTTCTGAACGTTTCAGATCACTTTACAAGATTCTATTTCACACATTCGAGCTATTAAGTGGACCAGCACCACTAACCGATATGTAAACGATATGATGAAGCGTATATATCAGTGAATATGCTGCGATCTAAGTTCTGTTCACTTTTGATTGTACCAAAAAGCCATTCTGCAATCTACGTAGAAACCTCTTTCCGAGCATCAGCTCCCAGGCTGTGGAATAAGTTGTCAAGTCATATTAATCTAACACGAAGTAAATAAATATCTTTTAAACATTCTTAAAACCCACTTATTTAAATTAGCCTATTTATTATATTGAAACGAATACACTTAAAAGGTGTTTGATCTAAATGAGCTGATAACATGTTTAACTATGTTTTAAATGCGAAGAGCGATAGAGAAATGCAAGTTGAATTAGGGGTTATATACAATACTATTATTATTGATGATTCAAGAACGTGTGCTTAATAAAGTGACCCACTTTGGACTTGAGAAATCTATCCTTCATGCTTATTTTCCTTTTCCAGAGCTATAGCTGATCAAATTATTTAATAAGATGAGGTTTTTGACTGTTAAAAGAAATCTAAGCATTTGCTTATAATGTTAACTGTTATTGAACGATAAGATCTCTTGCCTGTAATTAATTGCTGTTTAGTAAGTCAGTTTAATATGAAATTGGACTTCTTCATTACTTATCTAATATATATATATATATATATATATATATATATATTTTTATATATATATATATATATATATATATATATATATATATATATATATATATATATATACTCAATACATGGATAATTTACTTATATATTGAAATAATAGTTTTTGATGCTTTACAGTCTTGTGTCTTTTCTAAAAGGCCTCCCATGAAAGCATACATGGTGACCGAATCACGTGTGAAGATGTTTTGAATTACACTTTCTTGGAATTAAACGTTTTGAATACTACTCTGGCGGAAAACTAAATAGCTTTTATTTGTTTTAGCAATTTTACTATAAAGAGGTGTAGTAAATATTCCATAAAGGTTATGTTGTCTATTATGTTGTCTATTATTAAAACGAATGAATTAATGCCTGTCATTTTACTCCGCATTTTAGTATAAAGTGGCAAGTAGTACATCTAGCATTATCTTCTTGGAAGAGGCAAGGCATTATGATTATCATCCATAAAGCATTACGTCACATCTTCCTGGTAAATATGGAGCATATTTAAGAAGCAATATTTATAGCTACCATTCAGTACCATAGTCCGATTGTTAAATGGAGATCTTGTCGATAATGGCGAAATATCAGGAAGGTGTTAAAAAACAAATGGTCTATCTACACCAGGAGCAAGAATATTCCAACAGGTATTAGTAAGAAAAATGAAAATAGCTGTTTTCGTCTTTTCTGAATGGTATAGATGTTATGTTTAAAACCTGGATACTGTTCTACTGTACATTGACAAAATAAATTGTCTATTAATTATAAAATATATGGAAAGGATATTTGTACTACCTGGTGTTTTATGTAGTATTTTGCAGAAATATGTTTGTTTGTCTGAATAATCGGTACATTTGGTAAGTAGATTTCTCTACATATCTATATGCTCTACTATCCAGTGTTTAATTCTACCTCTTTACCTCATTTTCTGTCTCCGCTGGTGTTTTGTTATGAGTCCTACCTAATCATATCTTTGGTGAATTCGTCATTAAAACTCCATGTAAGCTACAATTATAAATACAGTTCTTATATGATAACGGTAATTTAAAACATGTAGAGCAATATTTATATGTCAAGCAAATAAAACATAGTAAAATAAAATTAAAATATTTATTTCTGGGATACTATATCCAATTATATTTTAATGTTATGGATTCTTTTATTATCGAGAGATTTATAATTTGTCTTAATATTTCCCTTTACAACAAATACTTCAGAAATTCAATACACAATATAACTTTTTTTTTAGGAAAAGGCTATTCTTCCAAGCGTATGATTTACCTGGTATAAAAAAATCAAGACGTTTTTGGTTAGAAACACTCATTGTATTAATATGGGATTTTAAAATCAATTGTGTTGAAGCCAGTTCATCGTAAATAAAACATCTCGTTCTTGTTTTACTCAGCTTCTTTTGTTGACCAAGTGAAACAGTTACATCGGAATGAATCAAAACTTTAAGATAATTTATTTGATTTTCCTCTGAATTTGGATGCATTACAGACTTTAGTAGACTACAATGGGGTCAACCTGTATCAGTTTTGATTTCGATTGAACTTTAAGCATATAAATTAATCCGTTTAAAATTTGACTGATCTATTTCTTGTTTTTGGCTAGCATTTTTAAATTTAGCAAAAGTGAAATCTTGTGACTAATTCCAATAAAAACAAGGATAAATTTCACAATTAAACACGAAATAGTACCCAAATGTTTCCACTTCGTTGAATAAAGTTGAATTTGTTTTCATTAGAATATTAACGCTAATATTAAAACAATTCGGAACTAAAGGTAATTTGGCATCGACCGATAGATGACATATTTTGATTAAATTTATTTATCTTAACACGGTCTCCATATAACAATATATAATAAATCTGAATTATCACATTTGTTCAAGAATCTATCACCTGGCTACCCTTCTAATACTCGAGTAGTTAGATAACCTAACAACTACGTTTAGGTAACCTTCTTGAAGATAATAATATGAGTCATAATTACGATATCCAGTTTGCCACACTTTTATTGTTTAGTGCATTTGGCTCATTAAGAGTATGTCTTTTCCTTTATTTGTGTTACATTATCATAGAATACAAAATTGACGTCTTCAGTTTTGATACGTTTTATCATAATGAAGCAAGTTTGTTTATGAGATCTAGAAATAGTCATCAAATATTCATAGTAAGTAAGAAACATTTTGGTAACTAGATAAGTTATAGAAATTTCATGTTTACTATAGTGTTAGTGTAGTAAATTTCATATGTAATTTGAAAAATAATTGCTTTCTGGTTTGGCTTTGTATTTATTGTTTGATTACCCAGGTGCTCCTCGTTTGTCTGCTAGAACACATTTTAATCGTTGGTTTTAATACTGTAAAACCTGGCTTGAATTTCCTGTCTTTATTTGTATCTAAATAGTCGAACAAATTACAGAATATTTATGATGAAGATAAGTTTCGGTTCAAAAGCAGCATATAAATAGATAGTATCATTATCATCATTATTCTTTCGAAATTAGCCTTCACTATTAGTGAACAGAACATTAGTCAGCTGTTATAAGCTTGTAATGTTATGTGTTGAGACACGTATTAAAAGCTGAAAAGGGACCAAAAAACAAAACATACCCCAAACTTCAATGCACCAATCTGCTGCCTTTGTATTCATATTATAAGTTTTGTATTTATGT
Organism: Paralvinella palmiformis; assembly: GCA_025642065.1. NCBI lineage: Eukaryota > Metazoa > Annelida > Polychaeta > Terebellida > Alvinellidae > Paralvinella > Paralvinella palmiformis. The sequence continues at coordinate 13,211 of JAODUP010001738.1, forward strand.
TGAAAAGTTATATATTTACAGTTTCAATGGAAAGCAGAAATATGCAGTAAATGGCTATCTTTTTGTGACATGTTAGTAGCCAGCGGTACGCAGCATAATATACATATAATCTATTTTAATAAATTGTGGAAATGCCTATGCATTCGTTGCGTTTGTTTTATTTTGAGAGAAGACATTATGGATTAGCTCAAATAATAGAACCCTTTTAAATTTAAATTTTAACAATTGGTTTTGGTATTTTTGTATCGCGATTTCTTACATGACATAAAGTTGATGTTCAATCGCTTCATTTCTGTGTCTAGGATTAATGTCTTGCCGATAACCTGAACGGTTAGTTACCGAGTTTTGACATCTAAGGTATATTAGGCTTATCCAAAGACGATAGCGATTGCTTAAAGATATATTTGTAAATATGTGCAATTTATAATGCCAATGTGGAAAATAAGTGTAAAGTTGAAGCCTTAAAAGGCTATTCGCTGTGATTAAAGAGAACGAACATGGAAACAGTAATAAGGCAGGATAGTTGCGTTATTACAAACCAGGTAGTATAGTATGACTATATATCGGTTAGGATGATGATCCTGAAGATAATGATGACGATGATGCAATTTTTTTAAAATCTTTTATAACCTTATTGATTTATGACAAGTTGTTGTTCCCTTCTATAATATGAAGACGCTCCGGTAGCGTGTTAATTAGAACATTGCACTGGAAACACCCCAAGTTATGGGTTAGAATCGGTCTCATTGTGTCTGAGATGCTTCTCTTACAAATCGATCAACAAATATAATGTAAGGAAAGAGATATGTAATCATGAATATGTGCAGCTGAATGTTCAAAACAACCGAGTGAATACTGATATGGTTGTCTTAATAAATACTTTACTTGGTCATGTATGTATTGCCGTCTAATATGTGATATCTTCCTATTTGTGAACTCCATCCAATAAGAATTAAATTCTCAATAGATGTAGAAAGGCACAAATTAACATATATTTTATTCTACCACCTACACCTTGCGAATTAATGAGTCATTGGCTCTTTGAGCTGGCCAAGTCTTCCTCGAACGATCAAGAGACGATTTCCAAGGGCAATACGATTAGTAGATGAAACATACGGAAGCGACAAATAACTACCAGTCGTTCTTGGCCTTACATCTTTCTAATATTGCTGTCTAGAAGAATAACATTACCAATGATGGACGCAGGAAATGTCTTTCAGAGTGAAAATTAGGATGCCATTTTGAAATTAGCCAGTGCCCAGCTGAGTCCGGAATTGTGCACATAAACATTGACGATGTCGCCTTGCTGTCGGTACCAGGATCAATGAAGCACTGCAGGGAATAAGAAAAACTTAATGACACACTCGGTACACATATATCTGCTTTAATAGTTTATAGCCTCAATAACAATCATTATAACCTCATCATCTGAATGTAAACCTAGTAGACTTGTTAAGGAGATATAATCCACGGATATATATATATATATATATATATATATATGTGTGTATATATATATATATATATATATATATATATTGTGTGTGTGTGTGTGTTTTAGGGTACATATAAAGAGGCAACAGACACAGAGCATCAACATATCTAAACATCCTTCGAAACCTACCTCCATACATCTAAATACAACTATACATACATTAATCTAAAAATTAAATGTTCCATACCTCCACATATTGATAGATGTGTGCGTATACCTAAGCATGTGTCTGGTCTACTCATCAGCCTGTGGGAACCAGCTAATTCGCTTTTCGTACGCGACAAATATGTCACGCCCACAGGAAAGCGGCTACATGCAGGCTACGTACAAAAAGTGGAAGCACGTAAAACATACCATTTGATACCACAGCTCGCAGCAAACAACACGTGCGTATGGTTCAATGGTGACTTGCTACATACATATCATAAACTATTTTGACACCACAGTTTACATTCAACAGTAATTTACTGTGGTCCAAAAGAAACCTGTATATAAAACATTTCGACACCTCAGATGCTGACCTCAGCTTTATTCTGGGTTGCGAATAACTGAATAAATCCTACCTATATGAACCATGTATCAATACACGTCCGACTGATCTGGCGTCGAAGTTCTTCTCTAACCTAAGTGAAAATCTAAGCCTTATATATACCCTCAGCGTGTTAACAAACATTACAGTTTGTTCATAACAAAGAGAATGTACACTAACTCAGTATGGACTCACTGAAGCGATTTAACTAAAATAAAAACAAAGTAGCAATACTGCGCAATGGATTATTACTGGACTAGAACGGAATATCGTCTCAAACCTGAGTAAATACTATGATTTACTCGAACCTAACAGCTAATCCTCATACGTTTCCGTTCATCCCAAAGTGAATGTTCATTCACGCCTAATTTAGCGTCCCTAAGTATATGCAGTTAGGTGTGGTGGGATCTAAATTAAAACGCCTATCCACTTGATCTATTTGACCCATGGTCGAGAACAGCGGATTTGAGGCAGATCTCCGATACTGCGAATGACACGACGGGATATGTGTGTGTGTGTGTGTGTGTTTGTCTGTCTGTGTGTATTTGTCTCTGTATGTGTGTTTATGTGAGAGGATGTGCTTGTGTGTGTGTCTGTGTGTGCGTCATTGTCTATCGTCTTTCACTAAACATCATCATGGCTGTCAAATTTGGTATACAAACGTTTACAAGACTCGATTATGTATACTCTGTATTTTTATTTTCAAAATTAAAATATCTCCAGTGTAGTATACTTGTCGGTTTTAGTTTGATGCAGTATCCTGAAAGTACAATAGTCTATGTGTTTATTGGTATTATATGCAGTAAAGTAATTCAATGAACTTGTCAATTGTGTGTATGATGTTATATTGAAAAGAAAAACAAAACACAATAACTATATGATATTATACTTGGCATGTCGTATTTTGTTTTTGCCTCATCTTACCATTCTGTCATAATTTGTTTACCCTTCAATCTGAGCCATTGCCCATCGCATACATTCCGTTATATTAAAATTTGTAAACAGTAAACGTTGGTTATTGCATATTCTTGATATTGAACCAAGGAAGAGATTTGTTTTACTTTATGGAAGAACGTAAATTATAGTGAAAATAATTACATAAATATGCTAGAAATTCTAAAACTTAAAAGAATAGCAATATAGTATAGTTAATGTGGTTAGAATGTTTTGCATTTATTTGTACGAATTCAAAAACTAATTCATCTAGTTCTGTATTAACAGTTCTACCTGAGTTAAGTTGAATATTTAGCCTAGGTGTTGGTCAAACCTGGATCACAAGACTGAGGGCAAACTCTTAGAGAAACATATCTCACAAACACGGGTATGGGCCAGATTTGTACCAGGAACCTGGGTGTTTCCAGGGCATTACTTTAACCATTGTTGCATCAGAACGCCCAGTAATATTGCAAATGGGAAAACAAGAATGAAAAGTGCTTATATGTTAAATACAAAATCATGCATATATAGAATCGCCTACTTAGCATTTTACTACGAACATATGATAACAGTTATATGGATGTCTAAGTACTGTTTTTGGTTTAAGTTAGCCACTAATGTTACTAAAGAATACTAAAAGGATTCGTTGAGTTTCATCATCAAGTGCGGGAAACCATAAAAGTATGGTTTGAACGATAAACATCTTCATATCCGATAAAGAAGCATTCTCAAAATCTTCAAGGTATTTATAATTGTCAACAAAACCCCCATATAATTGACAGTTTTAGAGTTATATTAATTCACTGCGAGGAATTCTCAATATTTTGAAGGCACTAGACTAGACAGATGGGAGTTTCCAATCCTTTCACTAGTTGTTCTAATGACATTAACTAATTTTGCCACAGGTCCATATTCGTCTGTGGTTGGAGCTGTAATTGTTATCGAAGATGCGTGATTGGTTAGGTTTTAATCAGTTTTATGTCATTATGTAATCGAGTACAGAGTGGTCTTTTATGGTCTTTCCCTCGTTTACTTCCCACAGATTCATTGGCCTTAGATAGAGCTGCACCCTAATCGGGTCAACACATCCATTGAAGTCTACCTTTGCGTGATTCAGAAAAGTAAATTACGAAAATGTATTCTGATCATAGACCTCACTTTATGCTAAGTCTCTTTCTTCATTGAATTAGATCACTGTTTATTATTCAATGGAATATTTATTAAGCTTACTTCAGAACATATTTTACAACAATTAAATATAAACTGCTGAATTAGTTCGTCGTTGGTGATATGATGTGCAACACATCCGAAATAAACACCATCATCATGTTATGACTATCATCATCGTCATCATCTTCATTACCACCATCGCTAAGATAATTTAATTTATTTATTCTCAGTATCCCTAAAATAAATATATCAATCGCGTTATAGTATCCTTCTTGTTTATTTGAGTACTGTTCATACACCAGTGAGTGATCGTTGGTGTGGATCTCTTTACATCAGCCTTCATTTTGGACACATATGTTCCTGAAATATGTTATCAATTTAGTCATGTTGAATAAGTGGCGATAAGCTATCTCCAGTCTACCATTATCCGAATTTCAGTCATTTATTGAGCCAACTGATAGACACAGTCACTGGTGGAAAAATACTCTGTCTAAAGGAATGATTTTACTTTGACATTAGACAATTTAAACACATAACTTAGTCTCATGGACTATTGTAATTGCTATTTACAGATATCCATTGTTAAAATAAACCTTTTGGGGGAATGCATTATCATGTAAGTAGACAATAAACAGGTAATTTATTCCTTGTATTACTTTATGAATAAAACAATACCAATTTCTTCATGAAAACTACTTTTATGAACCCAGCTAGGGAAGCTACTGGTATGTATTAAGAGAATTAGCTGAAAACAGGATAGGGAAGTCTTAATATATTTATAGCCATAGAGCGACATATTAGTTATTATAATACACCAAGCTATAAGTAACTATTTTATGTTTTCCAGAAACGTTATATCCATTTTATTATTGAAGCAAATAAAGCTTTTCCATCTAGAACGCCATTTAGTACACCTAATTTTGTTATTATTTATCTTTGTAAGTGGAAAACGTGGACGTTCTTATTTGCCCAGTAATGTTTAATGCTTAAATCAATGTGCAATAATTCAATATGAAGAGGATAAAATGTGATTCAGGAAGCATAATGACAAAATTGAATAACAAACTAGCACTATGCTAGACGGTTGTCACTTATCTTCGACTAAATGAATGCACCCAACAGTTAACTAAATTGAAAGTAATTATCATTTATTCTTTTAATATGCCTAAGAACCTGTTTCAAACGCGCGGCAGGTTTTCATGCAAGTCATTCATTAGAAAATGCCAAAACTTTAATTCGGTTACGAAATAGGCATTAGACAAAATTCGTCAGTCCACGTTTCTGATGATTTTCTCTATTGACGGGATAAAGTGCACGCACATGTATTGACATCAAAAACGTTTGAGGCCTCCTACAGAATAATTTTGTCCATGCTTTGACATCAATGCATCTTTTTGTCCACTGTTTTACTACAGTCCATTAGAATTGAAGGGATTTAACAAGTGATATTCAAGGGAGAAACCAATTAAAAACGAAAAACCCAGTTAATTCAGGATTATCTTAAAATAGAAACCAATACTAGAAAGGTAGGGTTGACTAATAGAAAAAATGTCTAGACTGAAATTTATTATCGAAAGTCGTCTTCATCGAAGCTCCCTCGAATTTACACGCTTGAATTTATTTTTAAAATTAAAACAGTTATATTGTTATATAAGTTATATTGTTATATAAGTTATATTGTTATATAAGTTATATTGTTATATAAGTTATATTGTTATATAAGTTATATTGTTATATAAGTTATATTGTTATATAATTTATATTGTTACATAATTTATATTGTTATATAATTTATATTGTTATATAATTTATATTGTTATATAACTTATATTGTTATGTAAGTTATATTGTTATATAAGTTATATTGTATTTTATGAAACTTTAATATAATCATTATAGAGGTAGAAGCCACATATGTCAGAGCTGATGCCTTTTAACTGACTGTATATAATATATATATATATATATATATATATATATATATATATATATATATATATATATATACTCATGATCTTTGCAAGAAGTATTCTTTTGTTGGTATCTCCACACGTCGATTCTAGGGGAATCTCAATCATACGCAGTGTCTTCAAAATTTATGTATGGTGTGGAAATATTGTTCTCTAAATATCTCAATTAGTTTGTGCGGGTTGAGCGTTTTGCTTAGCTTCGGCAACATGCACCAAATACTGGTATGTACTAGATTCGAACTCTTACCATTGAGTTTATTTTCAATGCAATGTTTTAAGTACTTTGTTATTAGAGGGAAGTTTTGAACTACTATAGATACAGATTCAATAACAATACATGAATATTGTCGCTATGAGTAAGTGGTCGCCCATGCCACAATAAATTGTTTTCCGGGTTGACGGTGGTTGCCGACCTGAAATGTCTGATTAGGCGTTACAGCTGATTTAAACGTTAGCCTTTCTGGCACAATATAGGTTTACTTCCACCATTTAGTGATCATCAAAAACTGTGATTGTATCATTTTGAGTTATTTGCATATATAGGTGTTATTATAAAGAGAACTGTTATTATTATTATTATTATCATTATTATTATTATTATTATTATTATTATTATTATTATTATTATTATTATCGTTATCATCATCATCATAAGGTTACTAGCTAGAGATCAGTATTAAATGCCAGATATAAAGCTCATCGAATTTTTCAACTAACCGAGTGTTGTCAATTCTCCCCAAAATGTTGGTATATACTAGTTAATGGTGGGTAATAAATGAATGGCCTTTCTTTATTAAGTTCGTAACTTATTAACTTGATACAACAACGAATTAGTTCATGTATCATGTTGAGTGTCAAATTCGTTGTAAACCTCCAATTCCTGGTTCAAATCTCATTTATGTCTGTATTTATTTGATATTTCCTTTGGGAGTCATTTCTTGGCCATGAACCCCATGTATCACCAGTGATGATAACAAACAAAGTAACTATTCACGTACTTATTTATTCTGGGACGTATTAGAATGCTCCAAATAGAAGCTCTTTGCGTTTGTTTTTAGAATAAATCAAAACAACATCATTCCATAGAGTATATTTATTCTGGTAATATTATTTTATAAATGTAAACAACTACAGCGTATATATTTCCTATAATGAGTATATCGGCGAACACTCTAAAGTTAGATTCACACCTATATCGAGCAATGCTATAAATTACCCATCAAATTATTATTCTCACAGGATTATGAATAATTATATTAAAGTTTTAGCAATTTAGCTTTTAGTGTTACTCTTATGGTTAAAATTTTAGCTTTATAATTTAGCCTTTCTGGCACAATATAGGTTTACTTCAACCATTTATTGATCATCAAAAACTTTCAAATTTTCAAATTTGCTTTAAAGTTCTAAAGTTTTTCTTGTTAGTTGATGATTGTATCATTTTGGGTTATTTGCAAATATAGGTGTTATTATAAAGAGAACTGTTATTATTATTATTATTATTATTATTATTATTACTATCATTATCATCATCATCATAAGCTTACTAGCTAGAGATCAGTATTAAATGCCAGATATAAAGCTCATCGAATTTTTTCAACTAACCGAGTGTTGTCAATGGTCCCCAAAATGTTGGTATATACTAGTTAATTGTGGGTAATAAATGAATGGCCTTTCTTTATTAAGTTCGTAACTTATTAACTTGATACAACAACGAATTAGTTCATGTATCATGTTGAGTGTCGAATTCGTTGTAAACCTCCAATTCCTGGTTCAAATCTCATTTATGTCTGTATTTATTTGATATTTCCTTTGGGAGTCGTTTCTTGGCCATGAACCCCCATGTATCACCAGTGATGATAACAAACAAAGAAACCAGTCACGTACTTATTTATTCTGGGACTCTGCGTTTGTTTTTAGAATAAATCAAAACAACATTATTCCATAGAGTATATTTATTCTGGTAATATTATTTTATAAATGTAAACAACTACAGCGTATATATTTCCTATAATGAGTATATCGGCGAACACTCTGAAGTTAGACAATCCAACCAGTCTCATATGCGGCTTAAAGTAGTTTAGATATTTAAATTTATATCGTCATCATAATGTATATTAATTATCTCGTATCTAGTTTATTCCATTTTGTATGATCTATAAGTACAATAAAAATGTACCCAGCCAAAAATAAATATTGGTAAAGTTATTTCTTCACTTCGCTAGAGAATTCACTTGAATAGCAAAAACACAAACAAACCCCGCTGACTTTAAGTCACAAAAGATTAATAGAAATAGCAAGCAGCTGCTTGAATAAGGGACTATGTTGAATTTTAATCAATTGAAGAGTATACGATACCAAAAGATAAAACAAGAACGAGACGTTTCACTAGGTGGTAGACTTGCTTCATTGCTTTCCTAAACGTGTAACAGTTTATTTTAATACGCCATATTTTTACAGTTAATGTTTCTAATCAGAAAGTTGTTCCTTGCTTTTGTACACCGGATAAATCATTCCCTTTACAAATTGCATTACTTACATTTATTATATCATCGCAAAACTGGGGAATTCTGAGCACGTATAGCAGTAGCATTTTACCTACACGGTGTTTATCTTTAAGCACTGATTTTTAAATATCTGCTGTAAAAGGTGATTATTAAAACAAAATAGAAATCTCTCGATAATAAAAGGATGTGTGCCATCAACATCTACTTTGATATGTGATATAGACCTAACAATTTTCATACGCAAGAGCTATGTGCTTATTATATCAGAGGCATATCGATAATTTTCTCATACGAGCTTGAAGAGTAATGTCTCATAGAATAAAGTGCCTATGAATAAGTATCAATACAAAATCAATAGAAAGTAAAATTAACAAAAGCGAAGAAACAACATATCATTCGGCACTAATAGATATGAGCTGATTCTAAATGATGCGATTGTGAATTCTAAAGAAGAATTTGCTAAGTTAGAAGAATCTTTACCGAGCACAGACTCTAAAGTGATGGACCAAGAACATGTCCACGTTACAATTATTATGAGCATCCGGCCATTCATCTTTTATTTATGATTTCGTTTTAGCAACATAACCCTCCACTTCCATTCGCTAATTCCATCTGAAGTAGTAGATAAATAAATGGCGTATATTCTAAATAGGGAAGGAAAACTATACATCGTGTTGAATCGCTTTGCGAAAAATTTTGCCCAAAAAAATTAAAACCTGGTTCTTCTTAACCCTTGGGAGGGCAAAAAAATTGGTTTTTAAACCCCCCTTAAAACTGGGAAAAAAAACCAAAAAAAGTAGAAAGATCCTGTCTTATGCCATTTCGCTGTTTAAATGATTGTATTCTAATAACTATATGCTATAATACTTTCCTTTTTTTTATTTAACTATTATCATGATAATAATGGAAAAAATGTGTTTGTTAATTAAAGTTTACGCGCTATTTGATATAAAATGAAAATGATTGAGAACGTTTTTAATTTTCCTATTTCTATTATTATATTTATTGCATGATGAGATATGAGGATATTGTATTTCCGACACGTCGATCCAATACATAGATATAATAATTTATGTTATTTGCGATTTCTGTCTGATGTTTGTTTAGGAAATAAGATTATTCTCTGATACGATAAAACACCGAAATCTATGAAAATAACAGACGAATCAGAACAATTATTTGATATTAAGCTTTTATCTAAATTCCTTATAGTTTGTTCCCTAAAGAAATTGACACACATCATTAACAATCAACTAGTTAATTGACAGTACCAAGAATCCTCAGAGTGTGATGTTTCATTTCGGAAGTAATACAGGTCATCATATATCAATACGTCTGTAATATGACAGTTTGCTCTCCAAGTGACAACATCCATAGCGTTGTTTAGTCGTGTTAGTCTTAAAGACAGCTGCTAGATATATCGATTAACTAAGACACCATAAAACCCGTTTTACTCAGAGACACGCGAGATTCAGTATTAAATTAAGACCCAGACAGACCATGCTGACTTCAGCTTTTGGATTAAATTAGTAGATGTGTCCAGTCTAAGATGATCGACTAACACTCTGAATATAAACCAGTAAACCTGATTATCTTTTGTTTATATTAAAATAAATTAAATTAATAATTCGTTTAAATCTTGTCTGTGCCTATCTTTCTCTTCTTCCTAAGTAGAATCATCAAATAGAATTGGTTTGCCAATCTATTGAAATTTAATTAATTTTTTTCTTTTAAGTGTCAGTTATCCGTCTCTAATTCTAGGAAAGAATATATATTAAGGTAAATGTTAGTAATAAAAACTATAAATGGTTGGATCGTCCGGCCAATCACAAATTGGCTACTATAGTAATAATAATAATAATATTATACAAAATTTATATAGCGCCCTATATAACCTGTAAGAAGGTTACTCTAAGGTAAATATACTCGGAGAAAAATAAACTTCATAAAACTTAGTTTGGTTGGAACCGATTTGAATTTTCGGTCCCAGCAGGATAAAGACTATTTTCTGATCATATGTAACGTGTTTAAAGGAATTCAAATTTGCAACAAATTGCAATACTTTTAACAGCGTATATCCTTGCCAAGAATAAACCTGCTAGACTTAGTAGATATAATACGAGTATTGTTTTCTACAGAGCTTTAATTAGCTGCCTGTTTGATCGTACATTTGTATTTTTGGCTAGCTACGTTCCTAATTATCTTTCATGACGTATTTTACTTGTACGGCGTCCAATAATAGTTAACTGCAGGTGGTGGAAAATAAGTATCCTATTTTAATTATTGTTGTTTTAATTACTATTATTATAATAATTATTATTATTATTATTACTATTAATATTATAATTATTATTATTATTGTTAGTGTTATTATTATTGTTAGTAGTAGTAGTAGTAGTTGTTGTTGTAGTATTTATTAGGTAAATACTTTGTTTTCTACAATATTTTTCATTAGTCGTGATCCTAGCTCAGACCCAAAAATATCTGACTCGGTAAAAAATTCTTAACACGCATAATTGTGTGCGGTATCTCCGAAAAATGGACATCTAGCAGTCGGTCACTTTGTTTTGTTTAGGTGTGTACTCATATATAAGTCCGAACCGCTGCAGAAAATCATTACTAGTGTCGCTCCAATACTGTGTATTATATGTCTTACGTGACGGTTAGAAAAAATCTTCCTCCTGACATCTATAACGCGCAATATATATATATATATATGTTGTGTGAAGCACCAAAAAGAATAACTAACTTTACCACAATTCTTAATCCGAGAGTGACCCCTTCTAACACGGATAAACAAGGGCAGACGTGAAAAGTGACATACAGCTCCCGATAAACCGTCATTATTAGCTAATTAACCGGTTATCAGTAATATGGTCGGTCCAGTGTTCATTTAGACGTCTAGAACAGTGAGCTGTTGTTGATTTGTTTTGTTTTATGTTAAGGGTAATAGACCAGTCAATATTATTTTACGGAACTATTTTGCCGAATCGTATGTGATTTAGCTAGATATTGATTATTTATAAACACATTCAGCAAATTGAACCACAAAAAGAGCCACTCATTTGATGTTATGGGGAGCTATAAGGGCATTTTTAATTATAATAATTTCCGAATGAAATGTATATGAGTTAGAGTCTACATATTAGTTTAGTTATTGATAATAATAATAATAATAATAATAACTAAAACAGCAACAACGATAATAATAATAATTATAATATTAATTATAACATTAACGATGATAACATAACATAAGCCGGGTGGGTGATCACATCTGGGACAAGCAGTGAAAAGTCGACTCCATAAGCAAATATATTATACAAACACAGCTATCGTCCGGTTTGAAACCCACGATCAGGAGGTTTGCAGTGTAAGGCTTTAACCACTGCATCGTCCTAATGGTATATACAGATTAAGCCAGATTTGCCAGTTTATTAGTCAATTTGCATACATCGTCATGTTTAAAAGTCATCTACAATAAAGTAAGCTCAGTTAGGTCTAGGAAATATTCAAGATTGAACGGAATAAAATGTCCTTTTGCTTTTGTTGTTGAAAACACGTACTATGGTTATTTTCTTTGTAATCCGAGATTCCGCATAGGCAGTCATAGTTTTCTAACCTAACATCGAGCCTCGGTCAATTTCCGCTTGGTGTCGGTGTCGTAGCGAGATCGGTCTATTAAATGGCATTATTTTTAACTAAGACTCGTTTGTAGTAAGGGCGGTTACAGCCAAACAGAACTGTCGGCTTTAGATTTGGACGGGAATAAAAAGTTGTTACTACATTGCTTCAATATAAATAACTACCAATCTATGAAATGGGATTTTAACTTTTTGTACCTTCTGAATGGCGATGACTCGTAGTTTTCACGCACTAACACATTAACGTATTAAAAGTCACAGGAAAAGGTTTCCCAAATTAGTCAAAATATTGGTGTTATATATTAAAATCAGTTGAGGGAAATACTCGCATTCGGGCCCAATGTGTTGACTTATCAATTAGACTTATGCCAACACAAACAAATACACGTCAATCCAACTGTTGTTGTGCACCAGGGCGAGGTGTCGTCGGCACAGGTGTCTGCTCTTGGTCCACGTATGCACTTGCTGCAGCTAATTCCTCACAATTAATACTGTTTCTCACATTTTCACTAGTCGTTCAAAACTGTAGGGTTTGATATTCCTGAGAATGTAAAAACAACATTTCGTCGAAATCTGATATTTTGTCTGTCAACTGGTCAATACCGTAGTAAAGAAGCTGTGGCACTACGTCATGTTTGGCAAAGATGACATCACACGATAACCAATAGCGAGTTTAGTACACACTAGCAATGGCTGGTGAAAGTTGGGAAATTAAGGATTTGGGATTATTTTAATGGAAATATATATTGTGGTTAGAATTGTTTTATATAATTTCCTTTCTCGTCACCTTTAATAATGAGTTGACCCCAGACTCATTCTTATGCGACGTGGTTTATTCGAATACCATTGTCAAACAATAAGGGGGGACGTACTTGCATGCTATATATTTGAAAATCGAATCATTATATGCCGACATTGGGAAGCTGAACCTGATGATTTCTATGACGTATAAAGATAGGATGCTGAAACGATAAGTGTCCACTTGGAGCCCCTCGATGGCTGTCTGATTGCTTCCTGATCAGATTTCTCAAGATAACACGACAACCTGTAACAATATAACTGTCTCGCTATATAATAACGGTAGATGGGGACGGGATACTTCCATGGATTGCCCCAAATGACCTAGCTCACAGTCGTAAACATGTCAGCGAGTGCACAATAACATACATTTTTATTTGTCTGTTAGTCTCTCCACCTCATAGTGTCCATTTATTTCCTTGTTCCTTGCATATGATTGTGTGTGTGTGTGCGCGCGCACGCACGTGCATGCGTATGTACTTATATATATATATATATTAAGCGCCGTATTTCAAGCAAGCTGATCAGAGTCGCTGTACATTAATAATGATAACATTATAAGGCATCGTAAGGTTAACCAGTATCTCTTTAACACATGATCAGATATCGACAGATTTCTATGAATAAGCTAATTGGAATAAATAGGTGTTTACATGGCAGTTGAATATTACAACCGTCAACCTGACGATTTCTGGGAGGGAATGATATACTGTTGCAGTTTGGTAGATGAAATTCCGGTCTCCTGCCGTCTTGAGACGAGTCTGGGGGAATACAATAATATTCTTGTAACAAGACCATAGTTTCCGCCTTCTTTCGTGGATTTTCAACAAATCGCTGGTATACGAGAATGCATCAGTATATACTGTTTTGAAAGTAAACAGTAGGACCTTCAATTTAATTCGCTATTCCAGAGGTAACTAGTATCGATCCTTTAAAATTACGAACACACAATGTAGATTTGATAGCAGCAGTTGATACTGAATGAACATGAATGTCTTGACGATTGAAGCATAATGACAGCATTATTTATTCTGCTTTATCACGGTTCAACTCCAACCTATTTCTATTAATCCACTCCCGAATTTCAACTATGGAAAGCTCCATTTTCTATTTCTATCAGATGAAGTAGAAGGTTTGATAAGAGTTTATAAGGTTCAACAAATAGATAGATTTGGGTATCATCCACATATACATGATACTCAATATCATGACATTTGATGATACTCACAATAAGTAAGGCCTACATTGATAAAAGAACAGGGCCCAGTACGGACCCTTGGGTTTCACCATAAGGAAGATGGACTGGAGTTGAGAGTCCATCATTTATTCATCACAATGTTCTGGGGCGATCTGCTAAATGGGATCAGAGCGATATCACAGCTGTTCCTCCTATAGACAATCTACTCTGGATGCAATGTAAGAGAATCTCATTATCTACGATGTCAAAAGCAGCCACCATATCCAGCAACACTATTAATGACCATTTGTCATGTCCATAGCACTAAGAAGATCATTTTGGACACCTAGAAGTGCTGACTAAGTGCAATGAAAAGCATTTTAGGCATCGTTCATAATTTCTTGCATATTATCGGTCGAGAGGTGCACGTTTCTACGTACTGCAATGACTCACTGATTCACGTATGAAACAAAGGAAAGGGATTAAGATGGTGTCCTGGAGACAAGCTGGAACCTTCTCCTCTAAGATCGACTTGTTTACAATATTGTTAATAATAGAGATATTAAGATGGATATGTTCCTTCAGTAACCATGTACCCAATGTATTCCAGCAACAGGAACAAGTAGATGATTTCCTGACTAACTTCACAATTGCATCACAAGTAGCTGGTCTAAACATATGCAGTAGAAGTTTAGCTATCGTAGTCTAATCAGTGTGTAGACAATCACCAATTTCATAAGCGAGTACATGGCGGATTCTTTTAATTTTTGGCAGGAAGAGGTGAATGAATATTTCAGTAGGGTAAGTTGCTGAAGAACACGAAGACCGGGAGCAATCATCTGTCAATCATGTAGGAATGTGTTCACAATGCTAACGAGAGTTTTCTGATAACTGGATGACTTTGCTGTTGAAGTAAGATGACTTATTAGCGTCAATAAGATCATTTAGGTGTAATCTCTGGTGCTGGAATATCTGCCGGTGAACCGGCATAGGCGTTTTTCTCCATGGTCTTTCATGTTGTCGGAGTACGCATTTAGGTAAACCTGTGAGATGTTGGGCGTAAGACCATGGTCCATCTAGGGTTATACTCCTCTTTGTTAAACACTTCACTGCAATAATGTTATCAGATAAGTGTGTGGGTATGTGCGTGAATGCTATTTTGTAAGGATACCAAATGTTAATATTTTAATTTTTATTGAAATAACTGGCCAAGAGTAAAACTATAATTAAATAATTAACTGCCTATGCTTTATTACTAACTGTCTATGCTTTATAACTAACTGTTTATGCTGATGTTTGTGAACTTATACGTGTAAAAGTGTGCGTGTATATTCGCGTTTTGTGAATGCTTCTAACCCTATTTTATTATCCAGAATATGCTAGGCATTACACTGTGACATTACATGCTCATCATGAACATGAACTTTCAACGTCTGCTGATTTTGTTGTTGTTTGTTGACTCGCTGTCGGCTTGATAAATCGATAACTCATTGGTCTTATAACCAGCTCAGGGAAGTATAATATTTTAGACACTACAGAGGAAAACAAGTTAGCAAGGGTCGCAGCTGTTTTGTTTACCTTGCAAATGTTTAGGTACATGTATGAGACGGTGGCCGACTGTCATCGTGGCTGAATACAAGGATATACATTTGTTTAATCCGAATACTTCAATAGAAATGAATGGTAAACCGAATAAAAGCAAATCAAATAACAACATTTCAGCTTTTCTCATAATCCAATAAACAGAATAGTTCTTGCGTAGTTCTATAATAGATTACTGTAGTTTTATTAGAAAGAGTTTTGTTTCAACTAGTTGCAATCTATTGAAGATATATATCGTAGTAATGTATTACTAACTAATTGACTTGACCTATCTATCTATCTATCTATCTATCTATCTATCTATCTATCTATCTATCTATCTATCTATCTATCTATCTATCTATCTATATATATATCTATCTATCTATCTATCTATCTATCTATCTATCTGTATATATATCTATATATCTATCTATCTATCTATATATCTATCTATATATCTTTCTATCTATCTATCTATCTATCTATCTATCTATCTATCTATCTATCTATTATATATATATATATATATATATATATATATATATATATATATATATATATATATGTCTGTATGTATGTATGTCCGTCTGTCTGTCTGTCTGTCTGTATGTCTGTCTAACTATCTATGTATCTATCTATATGTATGTCTGTCTGTCTGTCTATATGTCTGCCTGCCTGCCTGCCTGCCTGCCTGCCTATATATATATATATATATATATATATATATATATATATATATATATATATATATATATATATCCACACATCTACCCATTCACCCATCGGCCCTTCCATCTATCTATCTATATGTATGTCTAGCTCTGTATCACCTATCGTTCTATCTCTCTGTCTATCTCTCCCTCTCTGTCTCTTTCTCTCTCCAACGTTCTCTTTGGTTTAAGCATTATTTAATTAATATTTAATTAACATTCCCAACAAGTCCACTAATTCCTTGTTGGGATCCAGACTGCTGCATTTAATATGCCACATCAAATTTCTTAAACTGATGTTGAGAAAAGGCCTTAAGTGTGAACGATATATCTATAATGGCTGTAGTGAAATATAGTGAACTGATTACTCGCTGATGCCAACCCTATTACGTCATATAAAGATATTTATGACGAACCTGGTCGAAACCTAACATATCACAGCATATCGCTGATTATTGTGTGGAGATAATAGCCTTTGCTGGGTATATGTACAGCACGGAGAATAGTTATGCCGGGTGTTTAAATCAATATTGCAACTTATCTAATGCCTTATCTAATATGATATTCCAAAAATAGGAATACAATAAACACATATAGTACTAAATAATACATATTCAAGCGTAATTTAAAATAAGCATAACTTCTTGTTATTCTTTAACACAAATAATGTATTTATTGTTCTTCACACAAATTTATTTCTCCTTTTCAGCTTCGTTGCAAATATATTTATTATATTAGTAATCTGTCAAACCATTCTTTCTGATGGAATTTGCTAATAATAACGCTGATGATAATAATAACTGAATATTTCTACTTCGTTGAATAAAGTCTTCCTTTTTTTTCGTGACCGTATCAACGCTAACTAATGTAATAATGAAGATTCACAGCTAAGTGATAATAGCAACACAGTGAAGACTAAGTAAGTTGTTTTACTAAATACCATAGTGAGCCATGTATTTATTGTTGAGTAATATGTGCCACTTCGTGCACTTAGTGAAATTAAAATAATAAATATAAATTTAAGAACATCTCTTACATTCAAGCTTAATATATATGTTATTCCAGTACCTCACTATTGCAGGGTCTTGAGTCATTGACTCATTAAACTCATCACGCCTCACACATACAGCGTAAATGTCATTAGTATACTAATAATAATATTATGTGATATTTATATAGCGCCCTTTCTAAGTAGAAGCTGCTCTAAGACGCTTTACAATATTGTTTACAATATTATTATCCCTGACTCAGACCTGTTTCCACGCAGCACATATCTCAACTCCCAAGGGAGTATTCAACGCATACTGCCACTATACGCGCAAAGCGTTAATCAAACAAAACCC
>JAODUP010001741.1:0-10000 GCA_025642065.1 Paralvinella palmiformis
ATGGTTTGATATTACTGCACAGGTAGCGTACTTGATATTCACAGGCAATTCTATAAATAAAGACTGCATCTAGGGAATACAAGACCAGAACACCAATAACTTGCTGTGTATCCATTCCAAACATTAATATTTTAGTGAAGCGTGCCAGATCAACATATGAAATTGAGATAACAATAGGAACAAGTGGTGTGTCCTTATATAATTCGGCACCGTAATGGAATCAATCTAACACCAACGATGCATGCATTCTGCTCGTAATCATTCGGAACCTATTAATGTCAAAAGACCGGTGATAAATTCAATTGTTCTCATATCTATGCCCCGTGGAGGCGGCAAATAGTTCAAAGTGGATAAATAAATTACGACAATAAAGGAATGTTCCCTGAATACAGTGGATAAAACCATGCCATTGTTAGAAGCCTGTTTAATACTGCCTAATGTTTATGTTTATGCTAATAGATCAGCCATAGATTTTTACTTTAACATTCGTTTTGCAAGATTTTATTAAAGGGGTTAGTATGATATTACGGTTGTTCATGATAAATTTTTAAAAACGTCGACGTGGAAATAATAAAAAATAAGTATTACATTCCAGATAGAAGATGCGCATACATAAAAAATTTCATTATTATTCAGCTTAAATTATAATAAAAAAGTTGCAGCCAAAATATATCTCTGATAGGCTAAACAAATCTTCAATAAAATGTGTCAGCCGTTTTCAAAATAAAATTAATATATATATATATATATATATATATATATATATATATATATATATTGTGTGTGTGTGTGTATGTGTGTGTATATTTGTTTTCCCGCCCTGTCTGGAAGCGCCACCTGCCATTAAACGCCACCTTTTCAAAGTCCAGATGCAAGTCTCATTCAACCTGACCTGTCTAGACCCACTACCTACCAGACGCGGCAAAATACCATAGTGTCAGGGAGCCGACCAACACTATTACCTGTCAAGCAACCGCCAGTTGCGATAATTTGATTGAGGATTTATTAACACGATTGAGCGTTTATTGTCATTAGCCGAACAACAGCAACAATTGACCAATGATAGCTCTTCCCTTGTTACGTCTCCGACGTTGTTTGTGGCGTTTTGTGCTGACGGTATCTTGGCTAGTCGGCCGTGCTATTTGCATTGTTATATAATTGTTATATGATTTCAACGCACCTTGATTAATGGTAATTGTTGCTTGAGCAGCACTTGTAAGAAGTGTGCAACATTAAACTGATAAAGGCGTTATTTTTTAAATTGTAATTGCAATCTCTACACATATTCTATATATACATTTCAGTAAATTTTTTAATTAATCACATTCTTGATATTTTGATATTTTTTAAGAAATGACAATCGTCTGTATGGATTCCAAGATATTTCATAGATCTCGCAATAATAATAATAATAATAATAATGTATATTTAATAAAGCGCCCTTACTAGCAGGAGCCATTCAAAAGCGCTGAAAAAATTTTAATATTTAAAAGATAAAATTTTTCCCAAATTTAAATAGGTTTTTTAAAGAGACAAAATTTCCCAGAGACGACGAATTTCTAATATTTGCCGGCAACTTATTCCACAAATTGGGGGCCGCAACACTAAACGCACAATCACCATATGACTTGAGCCGATACACTGGCACCTGCAATATTATCTGACTGGATGACCTAAGATTTCGGGATGACTTTCTAATGGAAACCAGTTCACACAGGTATTGTGGCGCCATATCATTAATAGATTTATAAGTTATTAACAGAATCTTAAAATGGATAGGGTTTTAAAAATAGCCAATGAGTTTTTGAAGAATGGGGGTAATATGATCATATTTTCTAGTTTTTGTTACAATGCGAGCTGCACTATTCTGAATTGCTAAACGATTAATGTTATAATCAGATATGCCATATAACAGGGAGTTACAATAGTCTATACAAATTTAACAAAGGGGGGAACTACAGTTAAAAGTGTTCTTGTGTCAAAATCCCTTTTAAAAGTGGATGTTCTTAAGATGGTAGTAGGCAGCTCGGCTTTACTGAGGGACATGTTCATGCATGTTAATACATTGGTCAAAAAAAACCCCCTAGATTTTTTACGGGACCCATTGGGGGTAATCGAAGATGTACCCATCTGTAATTGGTTTTTGGGGATTTAACACAATGTGGTGATGCCAAATATAAAATTTTGTTTTTTTATCATTTTTTTTTGAAGATTTTGAGTCATCCATATCGGCAATACAATGTTCTAAATTCTTCAAGGGAAAAGGAGAAAATTTTAAATCATTGTCAGGGTCCATGATATATACGGTTTTGTTTTCATCAGATACAAGTGATATTTAATCCTATATCGCTGGAATATCTCAAAACGGGGATACATTGTTTAAAACCAAAGGGCCAAGAACTGAACCCTGTGGGAAACCCGATAACAAAAAATGAATGTCAGATAAAATACCATGAACAGACACTCTCTGGGGGCGTTGTTCCAGATAGGCTCAAAAACCCTTCAAGTACTCTATTTTTTTAAAAAAACATGTCTTTTAACCTAGAGAAAAGTACATCATGGTCAACTGTATCAAATTTTAGCAGACATGTCCAGAAGAACAAGTATTACTGGCTTACCTTTGGTCAAAATTTCTCATAATATATTTTTTTTACTCGAACCAAGGCTGTTTTAGGTATGACCACTTTTATAGGCAGACTGTAGTGATTCATTAAGGTTATTATTGAAAATATTTGTTTTAAAAGGGGAAAACAACTGCCTTTTCTATAACTTTAGATAAAAAAGTAAGATTTGAAACAGGTCTGTAATTGTTTAGAATATTAAGTCCATAAGTGTTTTTTTATTAATGGTTTAAAAGGGAAACTTTTATGGTCTTGGGAAAAAACCAAAGTTTAAAGATTTATTAACTATATTTTTAAATTTGGGGTTTTTCAGAACATCCAGACAATTTTCACAAGCCATGTAGGCATAGGGTCAACTGCACAGAAAACATTAGATAATTTTTTTAAAAACTGTCTGATATCAGTCTCTTTAAAAAGGGTCAAATGTATCCATCATGGATATGCAGGAAATCTTCTACCAATGGTTACCAAATCCTAAAAAAAACCCACTATGTATATGTAATATTTTTTTACAAAAGAAGTTATTAAAACAATGGGCCATATCTTTTCTTTGGGTTTATATTATTTGGGAGGACAGTTTGACTTTTTTGTAATACTTTATTCACAACACTGAAAACAGTCCTTTGATTTTCCCCTTTGGGTGCTTTGATCTTTCTATTATAGTATTCAGATTTAAAACAGAGGCAAGGGTATGTTAACAAGAATTTTACTGACCTTGAACAAATTTTAAAATGAACACAAAACTGGTCCTGATCCACAGAGCTCAAATACCTTCTGTGTCTCTTTGCAGCCCGTATGTTCTTATTATACCATGGGAAGCATTTCTTCTTGGCATTTTTCCCTTTTTCCTTAAAAGGGGCATGTTGATCTACAATGGCTCTCAATGTATTATCATGAGATCCACCAGATGATCCACATCATCCGGTGGATCCAATACCAAAAAGAAGAGACTCGCACATCAGCAAAAAAAGCCTCCTTGTCAATTACCTTTTATCTTCTATATGAAATATTTTAAACCAAAAAAGATTGTTTCTGTAAAGATACATTAATGTCAACAAGGACATGATCAGAACATGGAAGACACAGACACACCCTTTTAAACAAATTGTCACCCTCACGGGGGATGACAAGATCCAAGGGTGTCCATGTCTGTGTGTTCTTTCTTGGAAAATGCTGCCCGAGATTGGCAATCTAAGAATGGACCAGTTGTTTGGTATTTGCAATTTCCCCTGGCAATTCCAATGTATATTGAAATCACCTAAGATCAACAGATGACCACTGTTGGTAACAAGAGAGTCAACAAATTCCGAAAATTCCTTGAAGAAATCTGCTGCTTTCAGGTCATTTTTCTTAGTGGGGTGTAATCGGTAGATAATAGCTACACGAACACTTATCCCCCCAGATATAAAAGTCAGTTGGTAATTTTCAAAAGACTTAGCCTGAAAACGCAAATGGGTTTCACACTTCAAAGAATCACGGAGAAGAATGCCGACTCCCCCACCTCTTTAGAACAAAGAGTGAAGGCTCTGGAGATGTACGATAAAACAACCAGTTCTCGCACATTCAGATAGGCATTTAGTATGAGCAAATAACAAATACAGAAACTGACAACTAACAGTGATAATATTGACAGTGAATCAACAATAGTCACCAGCACCTCCATCACTGGACAGAGCACACCAATGCATACAATAATTAAAAATGTTTGGTCTGTATATTGGCAATGGACCATTCCTGGATCGCCTCATGGATCCACATGATATGAGTGTCACAATCAGGATGAATTTGTCACTAAATCAAAACAAGATAAATGACTTTTTAATGTAATTATATATATATATATATATATATATATATATATATATATATATATATATATATATATATATATTATATATATATACCTGAATATGTATAACATATATATTTGGTAGTGAATCCATAGAGTGACAGCAATATTTGGAACTGTGCTTAGTAATCTATAGCTTGATGCTACAAAAAAAGTCGTAGATATGCAAACAAAACTGAGCAAGTCACGACAGGTGGCTTTAAGAACAGGTTTGTATATATATATATATATATATATATATATATATATATATATAAATATATATATATATATATATATATATATGTGTGTGTGTGTGTGTGTGTGTGTGTTTTAGGGTACATAGTAAGAGGCAACAGGCACAGAGCATCAACATATCTTAACATCCTTCGAAACCTACCTCCATAAATCTAAATACAACTATACATACATTAATCTAAAAATAAAATGTCCCATACCTCCACATATTGATAAATGTGTGCGTATACCTAAGCATGTGTCTGGTCTACTCATCAGCCTGTGGGAACTAGCTTACTTTGTGTACGAGACAAATATGTCACGCCCACAGGAAAGCGCTACATGCAGGCTACGTACAAAAAGCTGAAGCACGTAAAAACATACCATTTGATACCACAGCTCGGAACAAACACGTGCGTGTGGTTCAATGGTGACTTGCTACATACATAACTATTTTGACACCACAGTTTACATTCAACAGTAATTTTCTGTGGTCCAAAAGAAACCTGTATATAAAGCATTTCGACACCTCAGATGCTGACCTCAGCTTTATTCTGGGTTCGAATAACTGAATAAATCCTATCTATATGAACCATGTATCAATACAAGTCCGACTGGTCTGGCTTCGAAGTTCTTCTCTAACCTAAGTGAAAATTCAAGCCCTATATATAGCCTCAGCGTGTTAACAAACATTACAGTTTGTTCATCATAACAAAGAGAATGTACACTAACTGAGTATGAACTCACTGAAGCGATTTAACTAAAATATAAACAAAGTAGCAATACCGCACAATGGATTATTACTGGACTAGAACGAAATATCGTCTCAAACCTGAGTAAATACTACGATTTACTCGAACCTAACAGCTAACCCTCATACCTTCCGTTCATCACTAAAGGAACGTTCATTCACGCCTAATTTAGCGTCCCTAAGTATATGCAGTTAGGTGTGGTGGGATCTAAATTAAAGCGCCTATCCACTTGATCTATTTGACCCATGGTCGAGAACAGAGGATTTCAGATTTTGATACTGCGAATGACACGTCGGGATTATAATAGCTATACATTTAACACATATCCTCTATATATTTGTAATCTAATTACTCATAATATGGGAAAAAACTCTGTCCGCAGCTTAATACCCATGGAGATGCCTGCCGGAGTAACAAACGACTCCAGGAGTATAAATCCATCAAGCAGCATTGTATGAATTAATAGGTCGTTTCGCCAGACCACAGAAGAGGACAACAATATAGATTCTACATTATACATACAAAGCTAATAAACTCAAACATGTTGCAATAACGACATAACTTTCTTACATTGGTGTAATAAGGAATCTGGATGGAAATAGATAAGATGTCTGGCACGGGCAATGTGCGTTTTAGGGTACATAGTAAGAGGCAACAGGCACAGAGCATCAACATATCTAAACATCCTTCGAAACCTACCTCCATAAATCTAAATACAACTATACATACATTAATCTAAAAATAAAATGTTCCATACCTCCACATATTGATAAATGTGTGCGTATACCTAAGCATGTGTCTGGTCTGGTGTTTGTGTGTGTGTGTGTGTGTTTTATAAAGATAGTTAAGGCGCTGGCACAGGTGTTATACTTACATGCAGGCTACGTACAAAAAGCGGAAGCACGTAAAAACATACCATTTGATACCACAGCTCGGAACAAACACGTGCGTGTGGTTCAATGGTGACTTGCTACATACATAACTATTTTGACACCACAGTTTACATTCAACAGTAATTTTCTGTGGTCCAAAAGAAACCTGTATATAAAGCATTTCGACACCTCAGATGCTGACCTCAGCTTTATTCTGGGTTCGAATAACTGAATAAATCCTATCTATATGAACCATGTATCAATACACGTCCGACTGGTCTGGCTTCGAAGTTCTTCTTTTGGGCTGAGTGAAAATACTATTATTTCTGTTATTGTCGGAGGTATTATAATTATTATCATAATAGATATTATATGTACTGATATATATGCTTTATTTCCTGTTATAGCTGCGTTATATATGTACTAATATATAAAATTTGTTTTCTATTTAGGTAGTAGTCGTTTGATCATAATTCTGTAAGAATTATAAACATCACGAAAACCTGAGCCCACGCCTTAATTATCAGAATATAAAACACACACACACACACACACACACACACACACACACACACACACACACACACACACACACACACACACACACACACACACACACACATATATATATATATATATATATATATATATATATATATATATATATATATATATATATATATCATTTCTAAAATCCTCACGCACAGTCTTTATATACAAATGCATCACCAGTTAATGACCATATTTCGTGCGACTCTGATTGGCTAAGAACTCACTAACTGTCACAACATATCTTCACATGAATAGAAAACCTTTAGCTTTTAACCTACTGTTGAATAGAAAATGGCTTTACCATTTTTACATTCAGTGTATGTTTTAATTAATTTACCTCATAATGTGTGTAATCGTACCCTTGTCGTGATATGAATAGAAAACCGATTCGTTAATCAGTGTGTATTTTGTGCATTCAAAAGTCGGCTAAAATCAGACGAAGGCGTGTCATTTCTCAATGAGCCTCTGTGCTGGGCTAATGCCACTAGATACACTCGTCTACGAAGGAGATGAATTCGTCTACGGTGGTAAAGAAATTTGCTCAGCTGTGGTGTGATTGGCATGACAACGACACGTTGGCTGAGCAACTGCGTTTGATATGTCCTAATACAGCTGACTCCATCACAATCATGAAGGATTACATCAATATTGACAATGACGAATATGCCAACTCGGAGAAGACTCTGCTGACATATTTAACATACACAACACAAGCAAATATATACTTGCACGTATTCGCTTCGCTCCACAACTTCAACAGTTCTCTACGGGTGCAATGACATTTACCATACCTTTCAAATTCAGTTAAATTTAAGGGATGGATTGCAGGCGAAGATCATGCACGTTAAATGTCAAAAAGGTAACCAAACTTCAACCATATGATTCTTTAGAAAATTATTTTTATTTAGTGTTCAATGTACATATTCATCCAATTGTCTGAAATAATAGACATATACACATATAAGAATTATTCTATATACGCGCAGTATAGTTGTCAATGATTTTAGACAATGCAAAACATGTAAACAGTTACATAGGTAGCTTAACTTATTGAATGTGTGAAAAATAAAATAAAATTACGATATTGAAACATGAAATATTTAAAACAATTCTTGTTGAATTTATTTGGGGAATTTCACAAATTATCAAATTCCATAATTATGACACGTCCCTAATAGAGAATTCACTCTCTAAACATATTAAGTCGTCAAATACCATAGTTTCTTTCCGTCACCATTTGAAAACTTACGTTTTCAGACTTGCTTATCCTTCCTAAGTTTCCTTGTCATCTGATCATTGTTGATGAACTTTGCATCGTACGCAGACTCTGAGTTTGCCCAACCCCTGTACTAGGTGCGCGACTGAGCTCGATTGTTTTCGAGGATATTGGCGCTATTCAAGTTCTGAAATCATTATTTTTATTAATACCGTCCTTTGACTGCAGTGCCTTCACCCAACTTAATAGACGAGTCTTACCGTGCTGAAATACGAGATAACATTGTTCGTAATAAACGAGCAGAGGAATCTGTTGCCATCTATGTCCAACACACAAAACGCTAGGAATAAAAATAATCTTTTTCCTTTAGAATATGTAGAAAATTAAATTATTGTACTAAAATAATATTTCTTATATACTTATAATATTAATAATACATCAAAGAGTGAATTCAAATGAATTAATAATATAAGTTACGATGCGTTTATTTATTCATCACATATAAACAATACAAACATAACATGTATGTGACAGGTCTAATAATTTCGAGAATGTTCAATGATAATATAGTGGGGAACATCCCTAAGCCGAAAAACGTGTCGAATATTCCCAAAAGAAAGAGATACTCAGTATGAACATCTTGGCATAGTAGGTACTTGATTACTGACAGGGTATTTAGGCTACCAGGTATCAACCAAACTGTCTCTGACAGATGGGACTAAAATGAATGGTCATATTGGGAGCCTGGTAGCTCAGACTGGGGAGTACAAGATCTATTAAAAACAAAACACATATACGTACTCAGGTTTTTCATTCGTTGTTTCCGTTATAAACTTAGATAGATGCCTCAAGCTTATCCATATTAAATACAAATATATTACCCTTGTCATGGGAAAGTTTTCCTTCAAAATATCTTGCAACATCAATGGCAGCTGTGGGTGGATGTGCATGACTTATCTTTCTCGCAAGGGACATGATGCCAAACATTGATGAAATCTATTATGTCATTTACTTCTCACAATAAGCTGTAATGAAAAAAAGAACATTATGGGATACCAGTATGAATAATCATTAACTTATGTTTGACAACTTCCGTCTGTATATGTTGCTAACATTATCCATATAAGTAAATAACGTCGATCTTTGGCTATCACATTCCTGGCTAGTGGCAATATTTCTATTACAAACCGTAACATTTAATTATAAGTATATAAAATGACAGTATACACGTATATTGTTAGCTGCCTACGTACCTGTCTATTATCCATGTGTAATAGATAAGTGCCTAGTACATCTCGATGTCCATACCCAGACCGATATATCACGTTTCAGTCCCGTTAGCTCATCATCCAGAATACAGATAACGGCGTAGAGTTTATTAAGTAGAGTACCTACTTTGTTCTACGCGTTTCTGTTGTTATACGTACACCAGTGCCCAGGCATGAAGAGCAACATTGATACTCAATGTAAATAAAATAATTGATAAAGTCTCCATAAAAGATCGGTAATTACTGTTACATTGTAATATTTCAATATTACATAGTCTAAACCTGATCCTGTTGTAAAGATAAGATCATTTGTTTTCAGATATACAATTGTTTTTTGTTTAGTTGTGATGATTCGAAGATTTTCCCGATTAGATGTTTTAAGGTGATAGTTTTATGAGTTACTATGTCGTTTATACAATGATTCACTGGCACAGGTACATATTAACCTGTAACTACGGATTAATAACAATATACAATAATGCAGTATAACACGTAGTCGTATTTTCCATCTTATCTACTCTACCTATTCTCCGATGTGATAAGAAAAACATAATTATCTAAACGGAACGGGACTGTTTCGGTTATGACAATGATAATAGGGTAATGCATCGTACGATAAGCAGAAAGTACGGACGCGAAATCGAGGTTATTTAG
>JAODUP010001741.1:15000-20000 GCA_025642065.1 Paralvinella palmiformis
AGAATGTCATGTATACCATTTACTAACACTCTCCATATCACTAGACAGCATTGACCTTTGTATTCCAATGTTCTTGCTGGTGCTCATATTTCTGTTGTCACAGACTATTACAAACCTTAACATTTAATTATAAGTATATAAAATGACAGTATACGCGTATATTGTTATCTGTCTACGTACCTGTTTATTATCCACGTGTAATAGATAAGTGCCTAGTACATCTCGATGTCCATACCCAGACCGATATATCACGTTTCAGTCCCGTTAGCTCATCATCCAGAATACAGATAACGGCGTAGAGTTTATTAAGTAGAGTACCTACTTTGTTCTACGCGTTTCTGTTGTTATATGTACACTAGTGTCCAGGCATGAAGAGCAACATTGATACTCAATGTGAATAAAACAATTGATAAAGTCTTCATGAAAGGTCGGTAATAGCATAAATATATCGGTGACATAGTTGAATGATGTTATTTACGGGTTTCTAGTGAACACTCTTTAGTAGTAGAGCATAACACAGTAAACAAAATTAACAGATAAACCCTGCAAGAATAGTTGATGATGCAGGTAATATAATAACGGTAATTATGATATTGAGATGATTGTGATGATGGTGATGATGATGATGATGATGGTAATTATACTAATAATCATCATCACAATAATAATCAGAATCAGAATCATAACAATCATAATAATCATATTAGTAACAAGTAATAACACTACTACTACTACTACTACTAATACCACTACTACTATTACTACTACTATTAATAATAATAATAATAATAATAATAATAATAAATATAATTATAATAAGAACCGTTGTAATAATATTTAAGTTAATTCCTTTTGTTTAATATGACTGGTGCTAGTGGTCTGTATTTTATCAGGAATAATTATAATAGAACTTAGAATTAAAAAATTGTATTGAGAAGAATACATATGTATATATGCTAGTCAATGCGACACCCCCCCCCCACCCTCTTCCCCATTTATTACTTTATTGTTCTGCTAATCCTGTACGTTCCTCACACCATGTACAGGATAAACACTTTCCTAAATCAATTGATTCCAGAGACTGTGGCGGCGTTCGTAGTATTTATTTAATTATATTAATTTAAATTAATTATATGTTCGAACTAATAACCGTGTTAATTACTTGTTTTACAATTAATAATGAAATATGATCACTCACTCACTCACTCACTCACTCACCACTCACCACTCACCACCACCACTCACTCACCACTCACTCACATCACTCACCACTCACCTACTCACCACCACTCACCACTCACTCACTCACTCACTCACTCACTCACTCACTCACTCACTCACTCACTCACTCACTCACTCACTCACTCACACTCACTCACTCACTCACTCACTCACTCACTCACTCACTCACTCACTCACTCACTCACTCACTCACTCACTCACTCACTCACTCACTCACTCACTCACTCACTCACTCACTCACTCACTCACTCACTCACTCACTCACTCACTCACTCACTCACACTCTTTCCCTCACCCACTAACTAACTTACTTATTACTATTAGTCTTCTTCATTCAAATTTAATACAAACGGAAAGGTTTGATGTTGGATTATAATTTCTTGTTTGGATATATTAAATTTAATGTTATCTCTATCGATCTGTATATCAACATAAATACATATCAGTTTGTTTAATTATATATATATATATATATATATATATATATATATATATATATTTATATATATGTGTGTGTGTGTGTCTGTGTGTGTATATGTGTGTATGTGTCTGTGTTTGTGTGTATGTGTCTGAGTATGTATGTATGTATGTGTGTGTATGCGTATATATATATATATATATATATATATATATATATATATGTGTGTGTGTGTGTATGTGTGTGTGTATGTGTGTGTGTGTGTGTGTGTGTGTGTGTGTGTGTGTGTGTCTGTGTGTGTCCGTCAGTTTATATGTCTATCTATATTGTACTTGGTCGGATCGGACGAGCTATCAAGTAAAGTGTTGAATTAGACTGGTTGTCAAATTTCCATATTAGCTATTGATTATTATCAGAATAAAATTTTCAGTATTTCACTAAATCTGAATTCATAAATCCCTAAAATAAATTCCTATTTACATGTAGTCATGAATTATCAATTCATGAAATAAGAAGTCATGTAACGCGAACAGAATTCGCTACTAGCTGGAAAAAACCCAAATGACATAAGCCTATCTTGTGACGTAAGTAGCCTATAAATTAGTACCAAATTTATATGTATTATTTTCTACAGTGATGTGTACATAGATGCACTCCCTTTCAGCTACCGAGAATGTATTAAAAGGGATTTGATAGTTGCCGAATGAGTACAGAACTGATAAAGATTCGGATAGACCACACGTGACCCTCAATTCGATGAACATGTATAAGAAATTCGCCATACTGCAGATTTTATTGGTATCTATGTGCTAGATTAACCTGTGTATTTGTCAATACCATCCATCATTCCGTTATCATCAAATGCTAACTTTCCTATCTACAATACGTTTCGAACTCTATAATGTTGGCTATCCTCATCATCTAACATACAAATATACAGAACATATCAATTATGCCGTCCTTTCGTGCTATTTATTGAGAATAATGCAGACAGTAAATATATGTGAATAAGCGGCTTCATTTCTCAATGGACTAAACACTATTGATTTCACGTCATAAAAGGATGATCATAGTTCATAGAGGTCGCCTATTGATGACCATATTCCTCAACTCATCACCCATCTAACTATTACTTTCATGTGACGGTAAATAAGTGTCACCTGTCATGCTATTTATTCTTATCAGAATTATAATGTGTTCTGGCAAACAAACTATTCTTTAATGAAAGCAATTGCAGCAGAGGTATGACTGAAGTAATTAGCTTAAGTATTAGCGACAATCTGATGGGAAATAATGACTATTTCTCTGAGTACTGATATGCGCCTATAATGGCAGCATGCGTTGTATGCTTCCCCAGATGTTGAAGTGTATCGTGGATCGAAACAGGTTTAAGTCAAGGATAACAATATCGTACAGAGCCACATAACAGGATTTACTGGTTTTTGCACTTTCTAAATATGGACTATGGCTATGCATTCCTTACTACTAATTGATAGACTGCGCAAATAAATGTGGTCAATATTATATGGAGAAGAGAATTTGATTGACCTTTTTCCCATGACAAATAGCTTAAAGCTGACACTGTGGCAATATGATAAATAGTGGTTTTTTTATAATTTAGTTTTGTTTCTGTTCAGACGTGATTATTACACTGCTTGATTAGTTAGTGTTGATAGCATAACTTTTGTTTATGTAATTACTCAGTCAGTTGATGCAATATTCGAATTGTTATTTCATTAACAAGGTTTAAAGTAAGACCATAATACACGGACTAAGAGGTTCAACCATGTGCAGTGTAAAGCATCAACACATACTTATTGTCATTATATTTGGCAGAAATACAGAATAAAAAGGATACAAATAAAACCCAAACTATAAAATATGTACACCTATGACGGGCTATAATATGGAAATGTCGAATCTAATGCCAATTACTGAGTTATTTCTTATCAGGCTTGAATGTTAGATCTATCTGTGTGTTGTTAACGGCGCCACTTTTATCGTTTGACTTTCTACTTACTATCAACAACATTCTGAACACAACGCATATGAAACTCTCCGGATACAAAATGATATTAAAGGATTCCTTTACGTTTTTTAAAAGTCCACTTATCCTGAAAATATGCAATACAGACAATCGTTTTTGCTGATGTAACTTATACAGTATTTCCAAAGCTGTGTAACGTTTTTAAATCACCATCCCTGATCTTCCAACACAACCTAGCCTGATGCATTTGCATAATTTGCCAAGGCACAGGTGCATCATTTCCCTTAGCTGATGATACTATGCTTCGAATGAGTAGAGGTTTCTTTACCACGTATAATATCTGGGCAGACATAATCAAGTATAACATAATCTGCCTAAATCAGCTCTAAATGGCCAAAGTACCTTTATAAGCTTCCTGTAAATCAAGGAAACATTCTGAGGTAATGCTAACAATGGTTGTGCGGTCATTCATCTATTGTATTTAAATACATTTATGTCAGCATACAATAATGCCTTTATTTGCGATGATATATATGACTATATCTTGTATTGTTTCAATAATTCAGAAGAACGAAATAATGGGCAATATTTATGTTAAATAAAGCTTTATCTAAGCTGCCGATTGCCTGTTTCTAGAGTAGGTTTATTTTCCTGAGAACAGCTTGCTTGGCAATATCCGATTTCAGTGTATTTATTCTGCTTTTATTTATTTTCAAATTAAGTCTTCTTAGGCGTTGCATAGTTACATTTAAATGTGTCTATCTTTTAACAACGCAACAGTGTCAGAAAAGGACTATGTGAAATTATGCCTGGAACCATGGAGAAAATGGAAATCCGATAAGCTCTTTGAATCACTTATATTCTAACGCCGCATTTTAACAATCACACTCAGTGTGCGAGCATTGCTGTGTGTAGAAAGTGCGAAATAAATAGATAGACAGATTGACGAATGACTAGAAGAAAATCAACAAACAAATTTAGACACGTAGTAGTCAAAGTTAAAAATTTCTCAAACATATACATTATTACAGATTCTATATTCTATATTACATGAATAAACGTTAGCTACTTAGCTTAATACTTAATTAATTATCTTATAAGTTAATTAATTAATTACTCATTTAGTTAGATAGTTTGAATCAATAGTCAGTGAAACTATGAGTGTATTATTTAATCAGTGTTTCATTTATCCTCGGGGAAGGCCTCAGCCGAAACATATTGCTAGAAGGAGCAGTAGGTCTACTGATAAGATTGTATTCTATAGGCCTTACCAAATGATGCACAATGATAACTCTTTGATAAAGCATTAATATATTCCTATGGTGAACAACGTCTGCGTGTGACAGTTAGTGA
>JAODUP010001741.1:25000-27500 GCA_025642065.1 Paralvinella palmiformis
AAATTTCATCTTGGGGGCGATCAGATCCTTTTACACCAGAATTCACTGCGGACAAAAATCAGTAGTATTATGTTCATTATTATTCATCACGTAGATGCAGTTAATCACAACATCTTAAATTCTTATGAAGCTACCTAAACGTCTACATTCATTTCACTAGTGTATACTCAATTAAAGGAGTACACAAAGTGGAGAGTGTCTTATTATACCAACATTATTTCATAGATTGCATCATTCCATTCCTCATCGTAACAAGTTCAAGATGATATTGACAAAACTTAAACGATGTTTTTCGGTGTTAAACCCTTACATTATATCCGATGAGATTTATTGTTTCGTGATTATATGTAAAGTATACACGGTGTTCAATTTTCTGGCACCCACCCGCCGCCGTATATATATATATTCTGAAACACACAGGTAAATGTCAAATATCAATATTATGTCATATTAGATTCCTTCATTCTCCAATTTAAGTTACTTCTTTCACCATATAATATAATGACTGCGTCTGTTTATATTGCTAAATATAATATAATATTGGGCCGTGTTCCTTTTTCCTGAATTTGATTAATTACTTTATGCTTATTTGAGAAATTGCATGTTTTGAGTTAAAATTACAGATGTAGCTCGGTATTAATTACATCAACTATCGCCATTATGAAGGAGACGATTAGATTCCTAGTTGAACGAGACAGAAAGAAGAAATGGACAAGAAATGGCTAAACAGATTTCCCCAAAAGCAAATGTTTATGGATACATAGTGTCCACTATCGCGTAAACTCTTGTATATATCCCAGTTTTATTAATATATGTTTTGGATGAATTACTTTGAGAATACTATATGGAGGATCAGTTACAGCTCTGATACAAACATTTTGCGGTCTAAACATAAAGGTTTAAGCGATGAAAACAATGCTCATAAGAAGTGGGTTATAATAATAATAATAATAATAATAATAATAAAGACTGTAAAGATAGTTATTTTATATGGATGGATCC
This sequence comes from Paralvinella palmiformis, assembly GCA_025642065.1. NCBI lineage: Eukaryota > Metazoa > Annelida > Polychaeta > Terebellida > Alvinellidae > Paralvinella > Paralvinella palmiformis. The sequence continues at coordinate 26,003 of JAODUP010001741.1, forward strand.
CTCAAATAGCGGAGAGGAATACGGTCTATAATGTTGACTGTTTCGCCATTTAAAAATATTTAAAATTGACAGAAATAGGTTATTCGGCGGAGAAACCTTTCCTAGTTTCCATCCTTACAAAATGCTTCGGGCTCGTATTCAAACGTTCAATCTCCCAAACAGCCTATCCATTGGAAAAGGCGTCTCACACTGTAACCGACGAGACCCAGAGGCGTTTATTTATCACTGAGTGTGTCCCCAAACTTTGTATACATGACGTATTATATTCCCTCCTCGATGTTATTTTCTGCACTGGGCCTAAATATCATGAACAATAATTTATCCGCGTTTGAGCATAAAGTGATTTGTAATGATGCTTCTTTTTCAGAACATAAAGAAAACACATTTACGAAGTGGATGATGGCCAGATGATGACAATAGGTATCAGGAAATAAAATAAAATATAATGCATTGCCATTATAATTTAATAGACACACCTATTCCAAAGCTCACTCACTCATAGACAGATGCCCACTTAGGTTTACACATATATAAACACATATACACCCACAGACTCTCACTCTCTCACACAGTCGATCAAATCCTGGATCCCGAATTGATGGTAACGTATTCTGCTTGAAAACAATACAAAAATGTGAATATCTTTTGATTGGCAGCATATAAAATTTAAGGAAACAATCAATTTTCTCATATTTATCGATTGGTAGCATCAATTCGGAATAAAAACCCAGCTTATTATTATCTTAGTATTGTGTTTTGGGGATCGACAAAATGCACAATGATTGAAAGCATGTTTTGTTTGTTTATGCTTCCCCTATCTTAAATAATGACAAATACAAAGATTGATGATCATTAGCTCCAATTTTCAACATTCATTCACCTGTATTATGCGTTTACCTTTGTTCTATAATATTCACTTTCAATGCTTTTTGTATGGAAAGCATTTTGAACTGAAGGGATAATTGAAATACTTCAACAATCTTCATAGGATTATTCAGAATTAACCGAATTATTTCCCTATTAGGCAGTTACTTTAACGACTTACCATCTTTTCTAAAGGTTTTGACATTTAAAAACAAAAATAGTAGCAGTAAATAGTGCCTGCATGTTGGCAAGTTTCAAAGAAAAATATACAAAATATAAGATAATAAATCCACAAACCGTATTAGTAAGCTATTTACTACTAAGTTTACTTAGCTCTACTCTCCTGCAAGGAGAATGTGTTAATAAAGATATAAATTGTACGATTACTCCACTTGCTAGAATCTATTGCTTCAGATAAAACGCAAGATAATGGGGATTATATGGTCGAAGAACTTTAATGCGCAAATAGTTACATGAACAATATCAAAACAATCTTCAACTCCAATAGTAGTAATAGGGGAAGAAAGAGCAGAATTAGCAGTAATAGGGAAAATAAGAAGAACAATAACAACGACAGGAAGAATATTAATAATAACAATTTATCAATTAAAAAGTTACCTTTAAATAGCATATA
>JAODUP010001740.1:0-66688 GCA_025642065.1 Paralvinella palmiformis
TGAAAGAAAGGTTTACTACCCATGACTGATCATATCTATTTTATCAAATCACTTGCGATACTTAACTATATATTTGAAGGGGAAAAGCGATAACTTATTGTCTGTAAAACAACGATAATATATAGTACTTTTTATTATACCTGATAATTATCAGTGGAACTAAACTATATTTAATACTAGCAGTAATAATATGGATAATAGGGCAATGCATCTTATAAAAAGATAGAGTATCTTATTGACCAATTAAAGTACAGATGAATGGCACATATCTGGCTTACTTACAGTGTATGCTACACTTATATATTTAAGTATCCCCTGTAATTAAATTAATTATGTAACATTTTACTATTTTTATTGCGGCAATACGTCTTGCGTAAATTAGGGAAATATATTCATTTTTAAACATAAAGATCACCTAAATACACTTTCAAGTTTCAAATATTGATTTATTTATTGATAGATTATCTTGATCTAAGTGGTTGTACTGCCGACTCAGCCAAGACAAGTGGCGTTTATTCAATAAACCCAATATCAGAGTCATCTGACTGTATCGATACGAAAGACGTTTATTGTGACATGGAAAATGATGGAGGTGGATGGACGGTAAGTTGTTGTTAGGATCGTAAGACTCGGCTCTCTTTCTCTCTATGTCAGTAAATAGAACAACACTATAAAACTTGGATATGTAAAATAATAATTATCCCGTTTGTGCCACAAATTAATGTAATAATTTATATATTTGTAGGTAATATTGAGGCGGAAAGATGGTAGTAAATTTTAACAGAGATTGGGAAGATTATAAACTTGGTTTGGTCAGAATGGGGGTTTGGGCAGGTAATTAATATAATTTATTTATTTTTTTATATTTATTGTGTCTGTGTTTGTGGTTGTTTTTTTTAAATTTTTTTAATTTTATATTTTTATATATATAATATATATATATATATATATTTTTTGTTTTGGGTGTTGTGTGTGTGTTTTTTTTTTATCCCCTTTTTTTTTTAAATTAAACTATTTATATTTATTAAAAAAAAATATAAATTATATTTTTTCTGTGGGGGTTTTAAGCGTGTGTGTGTTCAGTTATTGACCTTGTTATTTTAATTATTTTATACAACTAAGTATTTACACTTTTTTAGGAAACGAATTAATCCACCAACTTACCAATGATGGACGGACCTACTCCCTGAAGGTAGATTTGATAAGTTATTATGGTTCACACATATATGCAATCTTCAGAAATTTCTCGATTGGACCCGAATCTGATAATTATAGATTGCATATCATGGACTTTGACAACAATAGCAATGCCAGTAAGTATAGCATTCAACATTATGTATTATTAACGAATGTTTTAAACAAATCTTTTTAATCCTTTAACGAATATCTGATTTTCTATTTAATTTGATCTAATATATATATATATATATATATATATATATATTTTTTATATGTGTGTGTGTGTGTGTGTGTGTGTGTGTGTGTGTGTGTGTGTGTGTGTGTGTGTGTGTGTGGGCCCTTAATTGGAAATTTTAAATGTTCGAATTCGGCGTGGGATACTAATTGTTTCCTTTATTGCCAAAATTTAGGTCCCTCGGCCCATTTAGCCTACCTTGTGCACAAAAGTGGCTATAAAACATCAATCATCATCATATTTGTGTGTGCGTGTGTGAGTGAAGGTGGGTGTATGCGTATGTTTAAATGTGTGTCAGTGTGTCATTAAACGCAAATGTTTTTATTATTAGTTACATAATTAACAATATACACCTGAATGTATGTTATTGTATTTATTGTTGACAGGTGACACATTTATGGTTAACCATACCGGCTGTATGTTTTGTACCGAAGACGTTGATAACGATAGACAAGCATCATCTAATATAGCTAAAGAAGTAATGGCTCCTTGGTGGTATTGTAATGTTTGCGTTGTAACACTGACTGGACAATATGGATCTTACCTGGAAACAGGAGTGGGCGTCAGGTGGACGGATCCTTGGAAAGATTACCAATATTCTAGGTTTGCTGTTATGAAGATCCGCCCTAATTAAGGAGAAATGACGCTGACTGATATTGTCCATTTAATTACCACCAATATTATCTTTTATTACCTTCAGTAACAAGGTTTTGTATTACGCTGTATACTCCTGGTGGTCTATTGTTGATATTTCTGATTTAATTTTGTGTATGGATAAAAAGGTTATTTCTTATATGCCTGACATGTACACCTTAAGATACATTTTTTTAACGATTGAAGCCGTGACGGTATAATTAAAATAATATTAATATATTAATAAATTTCTTCAATAACCGGCTAAATAATACATCAAAAGTTTAAAGTATGACAAATGTTTATTTCTAGTTGTTATTCAATATCAATGTAATGTATATATTATTTTGTTGTGATAGCTGTTTATATCTCAGTCTGATTGCTCTTTTTGTCATTTCAACTTATAATCTCTATTTTTACGTTGTATGATTTGTCCTGTTTCTAGATTGAGACTCCATTAAAAATAATTAAAAAATGAGCAAAAATATTCTTGACTTTTGGAAAAAAAAAAAACTGATGATAATTGAAAGGTTATTAAAATATGATTAAATTAAAGTAATGGTCATTAGATTAATGGTTGAACCATTCATACTCCATTTTTATAAGTCTATTGTTATTGATAATGTTAATAGTAAAAGTATAAACGTAACGTTGGTTCAGTTAAATACCGCAATGCTGTATAAAAGGGATTTAAAATAAAACATTCCATTGATAATGTTGTTTTGGATTTTGCGGATGTACCTTTGTTGATGCTAATACGTGCGCGTTTGTGTGCGTGTTTATTTATATATATTCGTGTTCTTGGTTGTGTCAATGTATGCATACGTATATATATATATATATATATATATATATATATGTGCGTGTGCGTGTGCGTGTGCGTGTATGCATGTATGTGTGTGTTCAATAAACGCTGTGCAACAAATATTCAGAAACAAATGATCTATTCTGTCTATAAAGACCAATTTCTACAACTGACAGCTGTCATGAAGCGCTAAACATTAAATTATCTTAATTGATATTAGAAGATTGGTATTTTTGTTGATGAAGATTCTTATAGGGGCATTGCCTCTCGGTTCTTAAAACTATATACATGCATTACAAATTTGAAATCTGATATATTGTCCGCTAATTAATCTACACACTTATAAGAAACGGTTTTTATGTCATGTGTGACAAGCATATTAAGCCTATCCTTCAATATAATATAACAAAGTGGTTACAACTGAATAGAGAAAGACAATTCTACAATAGACCGTACCATGCGAAATGCGTTGCATGGGTTACCAACTGCGCTCTCGGGTTAAAAACAGTTATGTCGTCCACTGTTAATATGGGAGGGCAACTTTTCACTAACGGTAAATACTGGAAATGTTTCAGCAAATTATTTCATATTATACAGAGACTTAGAATAATATTGATTTAACACAATAATTATCAAGATATATCCCAATGATTGAGCGGACCGATTTTTCCAGATGAACGACACAGCTAAGCCTTAGTTATTCATGCTGACTCGTAAGGGATTTTAGCATGGTTTTCAATGGATTTAAAATGATTTTAAAATTTAACTTTTTAGATGAATATAAATTGATTTTAATGAAGAGTTTTTAAATATTTAATGTAGAGTGTTGGAAATATTAATTTTACTTGTACCTGGGATCCAATCATATATGTATCACCTGTATACTATTAAATACAAACTGTTATTACATTAGAATATTAACAGCCTTGACATTTACATAAATATTGAACGAATGGCTCTTTCAGAAATAAAATAGTTAGTTCACTTTCATTACAAGATATTATGGATAAATACCAATGTTAGGGTAATAAATCACCCATTGAAAAATTCTATTATATTGATTTTATCCCTTCACTGTCATTCAAACAAAGGGTTCTTACTAAATTTTTATTTCATGATGTCATGGCCAATTTCCATTAAACAAATTATTTTTTGGAATATAATTTGGAAAAGCTATCCTTTCATTAAAGAAAATTTATCGGAAAAAAAAGTGGGAAATACCTAAAAACACTTTTAGTTTTACGGACTTAAGTGTAAATCACCATGCAAACAGCGATTTTGTCTTTAAACCCTACTAGTGTGAAATGAGCCGCATGGTGGACCCGGGGCAATTGGGTCGGTCTTTAGACTACTGGTACATTAAATTTAATTTTGTCAGGAGTTTTACATGGAATTTGATAAATTTTAATAATATTTTAATATTTTTATTTTTAATTTTGTAAAAAATGTTAAGCCCCTTCCAAAAATTATAAATATTATATATATATATATATATATATATATATATATATATATATATATTAAAATTTTTTTTTAAAATTTAAATTTTAAAAAATTTTTGTTTATATATAAAAATTAATATTAAATATATATATTTTTTTTATTATTATATACAAATTTTCTCTTATCTTAAATACTAGTAAATAATAAATAAGCAACTTACAGATTTTATTAAAAATCACTATCCGAAAAAAAAATATTTTTTTTATTGATTTTTATGGCCATATTTACTTATAAACATTAGTTCATAAAACAAAATTTCAAAGACAAATATCACATAATTATTTTTAAGAATGGCCATGTATGCATTTCAAATAATTTTTTAATATTAATATATTCGTAAACTTTCTATTTTTCACCATTATGTTTTTAAAAAAATTTTCGACCCCCCCCCCCCCCCCCCCCCCGTTGTCGTATTGAAGGCAGTTGGTAAGAGTTTCACCAATTGTCTGACTCCAATGATCATTGACGATTAGGGCGCGTTGTTGATTTTGGGATCACACTTCGTAGATTGGCGACGCAGTTTAATATCTGAAAATGCTGCATTATTTTTTGTTCGGTAGAAGAACATTTTCCTATTCTTGATTAATTTTTAACAATAGCACACACAACTGTACTTGGACTTTTACCATAAAGTCATAACTTTTCATACTTGGTTTCAGTGTTTGTGTTTATCATTTATATGATAAAAGAAATAATTCAAAAATACTATTTTTTGCATTCTTGATAAAGTGCCGAATGAAGATTATTTTAATTAAAATCTAGCAGGTGGCAAAGAAGAGAAGAGCCAAGGAATTATTCATATGATATCGTTAATAGTCATGATATATTTGTTTTACGTTATGTATGTTTGTGACATTATATTTATATGTATCAGAAGTATTGTATTTTTATCAATGGTATTTCCATTCATTGTTATTATCATATTTAGACCTATATCAGCTTTCTTTGTTTTTCTCCCCATAATGTTATAAACTTTTCTTGGGAAAAGTATCTCATTGGTAAATCTTTTGAGAAACTTTTGTGCTACTACACCACTGATTTTAATATTCAAATAATAGGCAATTTATAATGATATTATTATCATTTAAATTAAATTAAATCGGACTATTTGCTATTTAGTGACATGTTCCCATTTCTGATAGTAACCAAAGTACTAAATAAAGTACTAAATAAAGTTTAGAAACAATAAATATTTCTCTTCCATCATATATTCTACAAACTATCACACCGGATACCCACCTTGACCTAAATATTAGCCCAATCCACCATAAGACTCTAACACAATCAACGTAAACAAGATCACGTTACAAGAATGGCATCGTAAAACTTTCTTTCTAGCCTCCCAAAAAGTCAGCTCATTGAGTGTAAATCTAGTGCTCGGTAGCATTACAGTGTCACATCTTTATATGAACGAGGAATAGTGTTCTAGGCTTAGAGTACAAATGGAGCGAGTGATGTCGTTGGAACCTGAAATTCAGTGATTCATCGATATGTTGTGTGACTTGCTATGACAACGAGATAAACAAAGTAAGCAGTTTTGATTCACCCAATTACTGCCCACCCTACTTCAAAATGGCACAATAATATTTCCAAATATAACCAGTTCGAAATATATTAGTATGGCTGACACACCTGAGCCAACTGAAATCTATATACCAACTAGGAACAAATCAGATTCCGATTCAAAAAGTTCAATGGGATTATTAACATACTACGCGACATGTAACACACCATTGAATCTATGAAGACAGTTATAGAAGAAGTAAATGTGCAAATCAAATATACCACAACTGAACAGAATGCCATAATAAACAACGTCACAGATGAAATGAATACCCTTCATAAATGTTGTAACCTCTGCCAACCGTAAGCTCGAAGCCACTAACCATGATCAGTTTGATAGGTTGAATCGATTAGAATCGTCCTCACGTCCTAGGAACCAGATCTTCAGCAATGTTCAAGAATATCACCCCCCCCCCAATAATCAACACTATTCGCAATATCTTTGCAGAGATGGGTATTCGAAATCCCAACAACATAGTACTTGATACATGTGTAAATTGGGTGCAGCCAAGGCCACCAAAGGGAGACTCATATCGGTTTCTGTATCGCTCTGACCGCCAAACAGCATGGGAATCCAGAAGGAAACTCAAACAAAAAACGTTATCGTTGAATGATGATCACCCGGAAGCCTACACAATTGAAAGGAGCTTATTACTACCAGTTGTCAAGGAAGCCATATAGCAAGACTAACTTCCTTATTGGTAGCCAACAAAGTTCAAATTGAAGACCGATTCCATGACTTGCTGTAGCTCAGAGCAGGGGTAAAAGAAAGAAAGTCACGCAACTATGTGTTTCTTTGGGAGATATACACACTTGATAATCTTTTATGAATGCCAGTTTCATATTGACAGCACAAAGTATACCTCAACTGAACAGTAGATTCAACAGAAAATGGCTCCACTAATGGCATAACATAGCTAGGATAGAAGTGGTACCTCCTTTCAGGAAGATGTTTCTCCAGAACCCAGAGCTCCAGCAGTACCTATATTCCACAGGAAACAAGTTATTATACCTCTGAGGGATGGGATTCATTATGTCCACTCATTACCTACCGTCAAATAAATGCCATATTCCCATCTCAATCTCCAGGAAACAGCTAAAACAAGATATGTGCACTAATACATGTAGATCAAATTCCACACTTTATGTTATGATCATTACTAACTAAATATTGTACATAAATTATGTTTTACATTAATGATAATGTAGCTCATACACTAATAGTAACTTCATTGATGATCCTATTTACTACATTAAGTTGTGTATTTGAATCAAACGTATTGAAATATTTACGTGTATGATAATATATTCTAATAATATATCACCTGCCTGTCAAAATCAATTATGCCTACTGCATTTATGCTCATTTTGTCTTGATATACAGATTATATATCTAAATTGTTGTATTTTACCATCTGTATTATGCAGTTTGGTTTTCATATACATATATGTTCTAATAGGTGGGCCACAACCAATTCATTGTGTATTTGCATATGCTGTGCAGTATATCATAGATGAATATATAGCTCAATATATTGCCAACTGTGTGATACATTATTCTATAGTCAACATGGAAACTAATAGCATAATTTAAATTAAATAAATATACACTCTACTTTCCAATGATATAGTTTCATACATTAGCTTATAAATGGTAAATATTGAGATTCAAATGTGGAATTTTCATGATTATCTATAATTGGTATTATCTATTTAAAACAGCTAATTTTTACTCCTAGGTGAGAGGACCATTGTCTTGGTAATATAATCTCAGCAAATAATTGTGTAATTTACTGAAGATGTGTTAACATTTTCTTGTTTAATTAATTCGTATCTGTACCTGTATTATAAAACGCATAGGTCCATGAAGATATCGATTATCAGATCAATGCTAATATGGAAACGTGACATTTATATTAATAAGGTATTTCTATTATACGATGTATCACTCACAATGAGAAGTGCGTAGATTACAGAAATAAGTTTCATATTTGATGTGTAGCTAGCTATCAATAGTCTACATATTGTGATCAAAGTCTTTCCGTAACACTATAATCATATTCGTGGTAGAAATACCATGACGTTTACTTTAATAATTAATTGTTGACGTGTACACGGTACAGACATTTGTTTCATGTATTATGCATAATTAGACTAGATAACGCGGCGCTCTTACTGTAAATTGTCTTTTCTTATACGCATCTATTTAAGTCTCGATATTGTCAGCAAGGTGATGGATTTGGTATACGGTAAAGCCAAAGATCCATTGTTTCATTAATAGAGTATGAAATAAACCCAATCGCACAACTAATAATAATAATAATAATAATAATAATAATAATGTATATGTAATAAAGCTCCCTTACTAGCAGGAGCCATTCATATGCGATGTATATATGTGAAAGCGACCTTGAACAGGTGTGTTTTTAGAACAGATTAAGCATTTTCAAGAGACAACGCATTTCTAATATATATCGGCAACCTATTCCACAAAGTGGGGGCTGTAACACTAAACGCACAATTACCATATGATTTGAGCCGAGACACTGGCACCTGCAATAGTATCTGACCGGATGACCTGAGTTTTCGGAATGACTTTCTAATAGACACCAATTAACACGGATATTCTGGCGCCATATCATTAATAGATTTATAAGTTATTAATGAAATGTTGAAATGGATACGCTGTCTAACAGGTAGCCAATGTAGTTCTTGATGAATTGGGGGTGATATGATCATATGTTCGAGTATTTGTCACTATGAGAGCTGCACTATTCTGAATTCGCTGAAGGCGATTAATGTTATAATCAGATATGCCGTATAACAGGGAGTTACAATAGTCTATACGAGATGTAACAAAGGCATGAACTACAGTTACAAGTGATTCTTGTGTGAAGAATGGTTTTAAACAGTGGATGGTCTTAAGATGTTAGTAGGCAGCTCGGCATACTGACATGACATGTTCATACATGTTAATACATTTGTCAAAAATAACCCCTGAGCAACACCGTCAAAAGTGTAAATACTACATTAAAGTTTAAATAATGGCTTTAGTTAAAGGAGAGAAACATTTTGATTCGCTGGCTACCGGAGGCGATTGATAATAAGTTTTAGGTCAAAATAAATAAAATATGTCAGCGACTGTGACCGTGTTCTTCTTCTTAAAAGACCCTAAAACAAGACTAAATGTAAGGAAGGTCTGTGTCATAACATTACTGATGTGGCACTAATGTGTATTAGTAGAAAATGCTGATCTGATTAAATTATATTATAACCACGACTTGTTATTATTTGTTCCGGTGTCTTTTCACTCACTGCCAACACACACACACACACACACACACACACACACACACACACACACACACACACACACACACACACACACACACACACACACACACACACACACACACACACACACACACACACTCATACAACACACACACTGAGACTCGTTTGGGCATGTGCGCACGCGTTGCGAATCAATTTAGGTAATTTAACTAAGAATAAATTCATATCTCATCATTATGTTTTAATAATTGATCTATGAGGTCTAGCTTTGAAAAGCGTATGCCAAGAATATCTGCCACGGAACAATCAATCCTAGATGTCGCTCATCCAACCAGATACCCTTTGAAAACAAAATCCCCCTCCCCACTGTGCCCAGTGTATAACATATATGACTATAGGAGCTTTATATAGAGGGATGTTGATGTGGTCTCGTCAGATAAATAGCAAACGAGCAACAACAGGAATCGTTGAATTGATAATCTGTCTTGTCTGTATCTATGGCGGCAAACATCAGGTTGGCAATGTCGTTCATATTCTGTTTTTACCACCTATAATAAAATACACTAATTTCAGATATAATTTAATTACCTACAATTAGCCGCTCAGATATAATTTAATTACCTACAATTAGCCGCTCTAGTAAGTCTCGTACGTATAGAGGTTGTGATGAATTTTAATTCTGCTTCTTTAATATGTTACTTATCGTTCTTGACCATTCACATTTATTTCAGTAATGATCTACCGACAACATTATTTTATTTTCGTCTCTATCCAGAATTGTAGACATATATATAGATATATATAATTGTAGACATTATATATATAGACATATATAATTGTAGACATAACACTACCTGTAGAATGTCACAAATTATGTTGACAAACGAGGTGAGGTTGATATTTTTCCTTTACTCCATCATCTCGCCAATCATCGCCGTAGGTAAGTCACGTAATAACGTACATTTATTTATCTATTGTTGTGAAATAATTGATACAAAAATACCATTATTTAAGGCAAAGTGTTATGTTATTAGAGCGGATTTGACCTCTACTTATGTATGTTGTTAAAACCTTATACTATAGGACGGCTACGCATCCATTTTCACGATTCCGGCATCAAACCGGATAAGGAAGAGTTTATTACTGATAACTCTCCAAGAACGTGCGCAACTTTCAACAACAGTGATGACACTAACAGTCCAAGATACACGAACTTTCGAATTCAAGTAGCTCATCATAAAATCGATTATGCGAATGTTACTCTGATAGGAACGAATCTTGGATGCGGTCATAACCTTTACGTGATGCCGTTATCAACAGCCGAGACAGAGAAGTGGACGGGTCGCTGGACTACCTGCCCTGTCACAGAGGAAACTACATACAAAGGCAAAGAGAGGTGTTCGTATAGCTGTCAGTGTAGGGGAAGCTGTGAGGAGATACAAGTACTTAAGATTATTAACGACAATTCTTGGAATGTGTGTCACATCTGTATCACAGGAGGTACGTAGTTTTAATTAACTTTATATTTCCATAGCTTCCTGTTACTGATATAATTACTCTTGTTTGGAATGTTTTCTTGATTTACCATATTCAATTTTAACATTATCATCCGTAATGCTGCTGCTTGCACAGTCTTATATTTTGCTGATAAGACAAAATGAGATAAGAATGGACACGGAAACGAATCCCGTTGAAGAGATACTGATCCTTGACCACTTCCATTCGATGTCTCATAATTGCATATAATTTCTTCTAAATACAAGAAAGTACAAAAGTAATCTCTGTGTCTTTTTAATATATTCATATTTTTTTCTTTAAATTCAGAACGGGATATTGCAGGCAATAAACTTATTTTCTTACAAAAGGCTTTAATAGATAGTATGAGAGTTCTTGTAAAACGTAAATACCACCAAATCATTCAAAGATTATTTTATATATACAAGTATAAACTGTTGGTTATGTACTGTCGCCAAAACATTACTCGTCACTCTATGCCTACACCTCTATTATATAACAATCTGATAGGTCGGGGGCTGACAACTGACGTTCTTGGATTCACTAGCAACATAAAACAAAATTAGGCAATATTCTTGATGACGTCTCTACTAATCTGTTTAAAATATTAGAAAACGTTGTTTAATCAATCAAATATCATAATTTAACACTTCGCTACACGTTTATATTCACATAAAATATAATTGCATCAATTATTCTAGTTCATAAATCAGAAACTGTTTTAAAATATGAGTCCGATAACATATCAGGAATGTCACTTTTATATTAATTTATATATATATATATATATATATATATATATATATATATATATATATATATATATATATATATATGAAATGCATACACGTGTAAGACCAAAGTGAGCTCCGGCGGCCTAGCGGTTAAGCACACGACTGGGTGCCAACGGTCGCAGGTTCGAACCCCGTAAGAGGTCGAAACTTTTCCAGGGATTAATTTCTCGGCTCACTACATCGTGGGTGGCTGACCACGTTAAATGGCGCTGCCGTCTCCACTGAATTATTTAAAATAAAGGGGGACGTTAAAAACCCCTGAGGACGTAAAACACTCTGGCAGTGACCACCCTCAGGGTAGTTCGGCTCCATCTTTCCGTACTGCTCCCCTGTGAGTGGTGGGGGAGGAAGTTTCTCAACCACTCGAACATAAAGGCTGTGCCGAATAAGCGACAGCCTGGGGATTCTCCCCGAACAACAAAACCAAACCAAACCAACTAAGACCAAAGACTGAACATTATTTCACATACTACAAATATATCTTATGAAAGAAAGGTTTACTACCCATGACTGATCATATCTATTTTATCAAATCACTTGCGATACTTAACTATATATTTGAAGGGGAAAAGCGATAACTTATTGTCTGTAAAACAACGATAATATATAGTACTTTTTATTATACCTGATAATTATCAGTGGAACTAAACTATATTTAATACTAGCAGTAATAATATGGATAATAGGGCAATGCATCTTATAAAAAAGATAGAGTATCTTATTGACCAATTAAACGTACAGATGAATGGCACATATCTGGCTTACTTACAGTGTATGCTACACTTATATATTTAAGTATCTCCTGTGAATTAAATTAATTATGTAACATTATTACTATTTTTATTGCGGCAATACGTCTTGCGTAATTATTACGGAAATATACCTGCTCATTATTAATTACTTATAAAGATCACCTAAATACACTTTCAATGTTTCAAATATTGATTTATTTATTGATAGATTATCTTGATCTAAGTGGTTGTACTGCCGACTCAGCCAAGACAAGTGGCGTTTATTCAATAAACCCAATATCAGAGTCATCTGACTGTATCGATACGAAAGACGTTTATTGTGACATGGAAAATGATGGAGGTGGATGGACGGTAAGTTGTTGTTAGGATCGTAAGACTCGGCTCTCTTTCTCTCTATGTCAGTAAATAGAACAACACTATAAAACTTGGATATGTAACATAATAATTATCCCGTTTGTGCCACAAATTAATGTAATAATTTATATATTTGTAGGTAATATTGAGGCGGAAAGATGGCTCAGTAAATTTTAACAGAGATTGGGAAGATTATAAACTTGGCTTTGGATCACTGAATGGAGAGGTTTGGGCAGGTAATTAATAGTAACTTTATGTTAGGGGTTTGTGTTTGCAGGGGGTATTTATCTGTGTCTGTGTTTGTGCGTGTGTTTATATATATATTTGTGTGGCATATTCAGAAACAAATGATCTATTCTGTCTATAAAGACCAATTTCTACAACTGACAGCTGTCATGAAGCGCTAAACATTAAATTATCTTAATTGATATTAGAAGATTGGTATTTTTGTTGATGAAGATTCTTATAGGGGCATTGCCTCTCGGTTCTTAAAACTATATACATGCATTACAAATTTGAAATCTGATATATTGTCCGCTAATTAATCTACACACTTATAAGAAACGGTTTTTATGTCATGTGTGACAAGCATATTAAGCCTATCCTTCAATATAATATAACAAAGTGGTTACAACTGAATAGAGAAAGACAATTCTACAATAGACCGTACCATGCGAAATGCGTTGCATGGGTTACCAACTGCGCTCTCGGGTTAAAAACAGTTATGTCGTCCACTGTTAATATGGGAGGGCAACTTTTCACTAACGGTAAATACTGGAAATGTTTCAGCAAATTATTTCATATTATACAGAGACTTAGAATAATATTGATTTAACACAATAATTATCAAGATATATCCCAATGATTGAGCGGACCGATTTTTCCAGATGAACGACACAGCTAAGCCTTAGTTATTCATGCTGACTCGTAAGGGATTTTAGCATGGTTTTCAATGGATTTAAAATGATTTTAAAATTTAACGTTTAGATGAATATAAATTGATTTTAATGAAGAGTTTTTAAATATTTAATGTAGAGTGTTGGAAATATTAATTTTACTTGTACCTGGGATCCAATCATATATGTATCACCTGTATACTATTAAATACAAACTGTTATTACATTAGAATATTAACAGCCTTGACATTTACATAAATATTGAACGAATGGCTCTTTCAGAAATAAAATAGTTAGTTCACTTTCATTACAAGATATTATGGATAAATACCAATGTTAGGGTAATAGGAATCACCCATTGAATAATATTCTATGTGATCATTGATTTTATCCATTCACATCGTCATGTCAGATGGCAAAGGTTCTATACAAAATAAGTTTGATTTGCATGACTGTCATGGTCCAACTTGTCCAGTTCAAACTAAACGTTACTTACTTTAGTAGCATATATCAATTGGATAAAGTCTATGCCATTTCTATTAAATGCAAAATTATGATCTGGAAATATAGCTGGTAAATAGCCTAAATACATCTTTTCAGTAAGAGATTTATCGGCCACTATACGTGTAAATCACCATGCAATACAGCGATTCTTAGTCTTCTAACCCGTGACTGCAGTGTGAAATGCAGCCGCATGGTGGCAGCAGGTGCAATTGGATCGGTCTATTACGCACTACTAAAGTGTAGCATGTGAATGTATGAACTTTTGTCTATGGACGTTTTGACATGGAGCATTTCGACTCAAGATCTTTCAGAGTAGCATACTTTGGCTACATATTTTTATTTTTAATTTTGTCAAAGGAAGATGTTAAGCCCGTATCAACCAATGATGGAAATATTAGTGATATATATATATATATATATATATATATATATATATATATATATATATATATATATATATATATATATATCACCCCTTTCTCTGTATCTCTAAATACTCAGTAAATAATAAATAATGCACACATTATCAGATCTTATATCCCCATAAAAACTATAAAGGCCATATTTACTCTGAGTCAAAGTCATTAGTCATACGATAGTATAATCAATATTTGCATAGAGACAAGCGTATACGAGGCATATATTATTGTGTTGAAGAATGACCATCGTATCGCATTATCAAATCAATTTTATTAATAGTTGGAATATATTGGCGCTAAACTATGTAACTATTATTACACCATTATGTTTTCATAAAACCATATTTCAAGACTAGATATCACATAGACATTCATTAATTAATGATCACTGGCTATGTAATGTTACAGGCTTCAGAGATAGAATATCCATTGGCCTGAATCATGCACTTACAGTATTCCCAGTAACCTTTCTATAGCACGATGACATGTTAATCATTATCTGGACCGTTGTCGTATTGAAGGCAGTTGGTAAGAGTTTCACCAATTGTCTGACTCCAATGATCATTGACGATTAGGGCGCGTTGTTGATTTTGGGATCGCACTTCGTAGATTGGCGACGCAGTTTAATATCTGAAAATGCTGCATTATTTTTTGTTCGGTAGAAGAACATTTTCCTATTCTTGATTAATTTTTAACAATAGCACACACAACTGTACTTGGACTTTTACCATAAAGTCATAACTTTTCATACTTGGTTTCAGTGTTTGTGTTTATCATTTATATGATAAAAGAAATAATTCAAAAATACTATTTTTTGCATTCTTGATAAAGTGCCGAATGAAGATTATTTGTAATTAAAATCTAGCAGGTGGTAAAGAAGAGAATTATTTTGTTCATTTTATACTCAGCGAACTCTGCAATAATTTTCTAAAGACAAAAGCGATATTTAACGACACTAATTTTAACAAGCTGACCGTATCATTTTTAAGTGGGAGTTAACCAGTTGTTGAGGTGTGTAAAATGCAATTGCTGTACACATTTTTTTAAATGATTTTCTTTAATTATTTATATTTTGGGCAAAAGCCCAAGTATTTATCACAATGCAAGGGAAACTATTCGGAAATATGTTTTCTCTCTCCAGAATTAGTCAAAATAATAATATTCTTTATATAATTATTAATTAACCTAATAAATGTAGTTATAATTTTATTTCAAACTGAAATTCCAAATAACGGTTTTAATTATATTTTTGGTTCTGTTGATGGCTAATATCCAAATAATATTATTCTCTATTATAATTGGACGAGCTTAGCTAATTAAATAGGGGATCAATGAAGATTATCACTGAAAACACATGATAGACACGACCATGGATTAGTAGATGACATCCCTTAATAGCTTGTTATATGACAACTGATCACAACTGATACATTTATAAAACACCAGAAAAATGGAAAAGCTAATATTCTCAGATAACTCTCCTTTTGTAGATACCAATTGTTCACCATCACCAGTTATGAATTTAAAGAAGTAAAATGACTTCTTTAGATTCATAATTGGTAATGATAAACTTTTGCCATAAAACATTTTAACAGCAGCGAGAACTTGAAAAAGAGGAATCATTATATGCTGAAAAGGTAGTTGTGAATAGTTGTGGGTACGACTACTTAAGGTCTCAATTATTTATAAAAAACATTAAAACTATAAATATTGCCAGTGTAATACATACACAAATGCAGTCAGCATAGACAAAGATAAAGGCCTATACAAATCGCTAGGTGATAACAACGTATAACGTAAAGACATTGTACAAGTTACAACGATATCAATATTACTTTGAGAAGTCACCAAACAGAACTTATAACATTGAATAGCTTGAATTCTAGTCAAAACCTTCCACTACCAAGGCGACTATTCTAGACACCTCCGAGCTAGGTAGGTCACATGATAATCCAAAACATACAGTTAGTCTAGTACTTTATATGTCCAATGTCCCCAACACCATAAATCACAGCAGACCACTAAAGAACGTACATAATGTAGGAGTAGGTTAAGAGTTACCTCACTAACTGAAAATAATATGTCATATGCAAAAGTACTAGTTCAATTATTATGTTGAAATTATTATATGAAATGATAAGTGGAGTACACTGAGTGTCTTAATTGGGCATTGTATCTTTTGTTTCTAATTATTTTGTACACAAATGCCTTACCTAGTGGTTTTACTAATGCTAAGATTACTATAATTCCAAATTATATTACAGTCAACTATTCTCTCACCAAACGATCGGATATTTGTTTGAGCAAAACTACAGATAAATATACAATTGAAGGTTCGTTTCAGCGACTTAAGGTTTTAGTAAATATTAGTAAAATACGCTGTACGATTATTCCTTGATAACCGATACAATACGGAAATCTATCCCTGAAAATTAATAAAGAAGCAGCCAATAACTAAAACAAAGCGATCTTTCCGGGAATAACCTTTGTTGAAAAGTTCAGTGACAGAATCACATCTACAACTATTATTAAAAACAAATTACTGATGGACTAAAAGCAATACTTGTCGTGTAACATTTCCTCATGAAACCATACCCCACACACCATAGATAAAACTCCTTTATTCTTGAATAAAGGAGTTTTATCTATTAGACCATAATTTAATTTTGCGGAGATATTCATATAAATATCATATATCGGAATTATACATAATTTAAACCAGGTCATTATGTATAATAAATAACTGTATATACAATGCATCTACAACTACCATACATCGGAATTTTAAGATATTGTGTATTACTATGCTTTTGATCTCGACAAAACTCTTGAGAATGGTTTAATACAGTAACGCGTTAGATAGTTGATAGTTACATACATTATTAGTAAACCGATAAATACATTTATTTAATAGTCTGTTTTAGATAGATTAATTTAACATATGTCTCGATGAAGAAGAACATTATTGCAAAATAAAGACTTGAGTCAATCTCGTAGTGGACATCTATCGTGAAAATAGCTTCCGCTTTAATTCCAACACCTTCCTTCTGTGGAATTAATAAATATCATATCAGTATTCGTATATGTGGGAAGGTCCCTGACTATGACGAGGTGTATTGACACCAATCTCCTCATTCATTCATACATCCATCCATCCATCCATCCATACACACACACATACATACACACACTTACTCCTGTTATAAAATAATTAATAACATTTTAAAACTTTCAAATCACGTTTTAACGACATTAGAAACAAACTTACTAAGTAAGGGACTTACATTCGTTCAAACCCCAAAGATTTCTAAAGCAGCTATTTTAGAAACACTAGATATTTCGGGAGGAAACTGAAAATAATTGTTTTCTTTCGCTATGAACGTAACAATTTTAATAAACTACAGACAGATTTTATATCTAAGTCAAACTGAGTTCCACCGGACGAGGGAACTGATCTTTATTTAATAGAATGCATAAATAACTTTACAAAGGAAAGAGATGAACTAAATATCCTACGAGAAAAATCAAATTTAACAATTAAAGAAAATTTTACGTTAAACAACTTACTTAAAAATAAATATATAGTAATTAAAAAAGCTGATAAATGTTCGGTAATAGTAATAATGGACAAAAAGAAATATATTACTGAAGGTTATCGTCAATTAAATAATAATAATCATTACGAAAAAGTTAATGAGCCTATATACCCGAGAACGGCGATTCAAATAACTGGTATTTTGAATAAACTTAAATTTGTGGGTGCAATTTTTGAAAAACAATTTCAATTCCTTTCACCTTCCCAGGATCCAAGACCTCAATATTTGTTATATGCTCCCTAAAATTCACAAAGAGGACAGTTGTTGGACAATAGCAACCGTAATGCCACCAGGAAGGCCAATAGTGTCTGATTGTAATAGTGAATTAAAAAATGTATCATCTTT
The DNA here is from genome assembly GCA_025642065.1 of Paralvinella palmiformis. Lineage (NCBI taxonomy): Eukaryota > Metazoa > Annelida > Polychaeta > Terebellida > Alvinellidae > Paralvinella > Paralvinella palmiformis. The sequence goes on from JAODUP010001740.1 coordinate 18,388, forward strand.
CATAGATAGCCACTTAAAACGATTTGCTATGGATCACCCTTTTTATATAAAATAAATCAGATGTTGAAAGTATGTATATCAATATAAATCACACCAAGGGGTTGCAAGCGGTAAGGGGCGTGATAGGAAATTACCCCACGCATGATAATCCGGTCATAGAACTTTTAGAATTATCTTTGAAGAGTAAAGACATTTTGTTTATTGATGAATGGTTCATCCAAAAGGTAGACACTTCTATGGATAGGGATTGGGCACTACACTACGCTGATATTTACATGGCAAAATTGGAGAAAGAAGCATTACTTAAATGTCTATTAAAACCTCATACCTACTTATTTTCATAATATGGCTACATGGTTTCTAAATATTTTTAATACACATGAACCACCCATTAAATTTAAATCTTCTATCTGTATTGATTCGGTCAATTATTCAGATACCACTGTATTCAAAGACCCTAAAAACAATAATACCTTACTGACCAACGTATTTTTTAAACCAACCGATATTCATTAGATGTTGCACAAACATTCTTTTCATCCCAAACATATATTTAAAGGTTTATTAAGATCCGAACTTATACGATTTTTTAGAATATGTTCTAGCAAGAAGGACTTTGATAAGCCTTGTGTAAAAGAAATTACGCTAAAAGGTGGATGTGTGGTATAAAAGGCAAACTGTTAGGGAATTGCAAATAAAACAACGTCGGTCAAATACCGGTATTCTAACTACCAGCTGTTGGGGTTCAAAACCATGCAATATTATGAACTGCATGACGTGTCATCTAATAAGTGATTGCTCAAATGTTACGAGCACTGTCACCCAAAAAACATTTGGCATAATGGGAGATATTGATTGCTCTTCTTCAAACTTTATTTATGCTTATCAGTGCTACTTCTGTAATAAGCAATATGTTGGCGAAACTAGTACATCTCTTCGAATAAGAGCTAATGGCCACCGATTTACAATTGAAAGAAAACATCGACTTTCTTCTTTATATAGGCATTTAAACGTGTACGCATATAACTCTTCCCTGCCTGATTACAACCGTCCATCTATCGGTGGTTATATTTTAATACCGATTGAACAAATACATAGCCCAGGTTCTGATTGGCAGGACCGAATTAATAGACTAAAACGAGAAACCTTTTGTATTGATACCCTGGGATCATTAGAACCAACAGGGTTAAACAAAAAACATTCGGAAGATATATTAGAATCGGCATAAAAGCCTCTCTGGTTATTTAGTGTCAAGTAAGTTGAAATAAATACCTTAAAATAAATAGAATGTCTCCTGAAGCTCTGGAAAAGTTAATCACAAACACAACTTCAGTAAAACGTCAATCGCCCGAAACACAAAAATCTCAACCCACCGTTACTATGTTTGTAAAGCAATGAGATATATATATATCAATTGTCAAATAGGAAGCTACGACTAATTCATTTGAAGTACATTTAGGTTTATTTTCTTATTATGTTGGGCACTTTCACACCTGTACACAAATATTAATTATATTCAATTATCGTTGGGATGTTTTCAAAACACCGGTTACATAATTTCACAAGTAGAACAAAGAGATTAAAATAACACATATCATTTTTTTAAAGAATTAAGTGCATGGCTTCCGATTGAACTTGATGAAAACTTGTATAGGTCAAAACCGGTCGTTGCTATTGGGTTGAGTCATGTTGTATCGCTGCTACGAGTATTGATCTGAATTTATTCTGATTTATGCTTATGTTTTTCAAATATTATTCATACTGTGTACTAATATTTTACTTTTCCATTTTAGGCTTAATATATATATATATATAAGCTGGAAGATATATCTATCTGTATGTGTGTGTGTGGCTGTTTGTCTGTCTCTGTCTGTGAGTGCATGTACGCGTGTCTAATCTTAAATAACTATTCATTTCTCTAATAATTTAATTAATTTAAGTCCATTCAAGTTACCTGTTTATTATTGAATCTTATAGTAATTATAATATTTTTTTATACAGATAAGAGTCCAGCAAATATATGTTCCATTTCATAACTTCTGCCTAATATTAGGATGTAGCGAAATACAAATTTCATCATAGGAGAGTAATTTATCACACCGTTTGAAAGTAGCCATACCTGAGATCGCAATGGACAGCAACGCAACTACGGAGCCAGCTTTGAAAAACGTGTTTTCAAACAAGGTGTATTTTTATGGCAGATATGTTATGATTTTTATTGAAGCAATCATCATTATTGTAGCCACTATCTTAACTCTGATTGCTGTGAAAAGGGAAAAGCAGTTGGGCGATGTTCCAGCGAACACGTTTGCCATGAGCCGTGCCTGCGCTGATGGCATAATCGGTGTTCTCTTACCGGCTGACTTTATGACATTATCAACATACGACCACAATGAGTGGATGGCATCGTCCTGTCTCTTCCGGGGACCACACTACGCCAGTTTCAGCATATCTCTCTCCACACTATTAGCAATTACAATTGATAAATATGTAGCCATTGCTCATGCTCTTGTATATAGAATGCAAATGACAAAAAAATCGCTCGTATCACGTGTATATGTTTTTGTACGATTTAACTCGCTTTATGGGAGATATTTATATTGGTCTGCTATTTTGGTTCAATGATTACAATGCGCAACGGTCGACTCGGAGCAGTTCACGGCTTCAAGACTGGTTCTTGGATATCTAATAATTGCCTGGTTACTATATTATATTATAGTTCCTCTACATAAAATAAACGACCCACGACGCCATCTTGATACGTGTATACCTTAGATTTCGTTGTTATTCTACTGTACAGCAACTGATTCATGAATCCTGTGATATATAGTCGGCAAAATCGTGATTTTAGAGAAGCTTATACCAAAATATTAAAGCCTAAACGATGTCTTATGACCACGGCTGATAGTACGACGAGTAATAATGCGTTGTTTGCAACATCCCCAAGATATTTTATTAACTAGTCATTGACACAGTATATTATTAAGACTTTCTTTGAATTATATTTTAAAGTGAACAATATCCGTTTCTTGAAGGAGCCCAATTTTTTTGAAGGAGCTTAAGGTGTGTGTGTGTGTGTTTCAAGAATGTAAAATAAATTTTCTTTCTCTGATTCAATCTATGGATGATTTATAACTTATTTGTATTAAGCATCTCCGGCTTATTCGAGTATTAGTTTGTTTTTGCACAGGAACAAGTGTGCGCATGTGCACTTATGCGTACATGTGCATTCTGATTTGTTGAGATCGTGTTTATAATACAGAGAATACTTGTGACAAGAGAAATGCTTTCAGCTTGCCTTGCATCTTGTTTCATTACATATAAAGTTTTAGAGGTGGCCTTTATAATGGACGTTAGTATTCGGATGCCATGTCATGGCAAAACAATTAATACATTTGTCAAAAATAAAATAATCCATATAATTATTATTTGCACTGTAATGGAAGATAGTTTAATTTACAAAGTTGAATTTCTTCAACAAAGAGGAGGCAATTAATTCATTCTCTATATCTATTTGTATATCCGGCTCTGTGTGTCATCAGCATACCTGTTATAAATAATGCCATACCACTTCACAATGATCCCGAGGGTAAGTGTATACATTTTCTAAACCCAGAGGACCAAGAACTTAACCCTGTGTTGCACAAGATAACATTGATTGAACATTAGACAAAAAATTAGTGAACAGACATTCGTTGGGACCATTCTTACAAATATGATTGGAATCAGTCAAGTAGGTGTACCTTGTCTGACAGACTAAACAAAGTTTTCAAGGAAAAGAAAAGTACATTATGGCAAATAGTATCATACGTCGAAGAGAAGTCCGAAATAACGAGTAATACTGTCTTATTTTTCCCGAACCAAGGCTATTTAGTATTGTAGCCACTCACGTATAAATATATTTTTAAGATTTAATGATTTATTTTAAATGTATGTTTAGACGCAAATCAACTATCCGTTTGATACCTTTAGAGAAATAGTGTTTAGAATATTACAATCCTGGTTTTTTAAATGTTTTTTTTAAAGGCAGCTTTTAAGGATCTTCGGCAAACTCTCTGGCATAAAAAATAGTTAATCTCAGCAGGCCATCATGACACTGTTTCATATCCCAAGTAGGCATAGGATGACATACAGACAAGACATTAGATAACATTTTCAGTAACTGACTAATATCAGTCTGTGTACGAAGTTCCAATGGACATACATGATTTTTCTAAAATTGGTTTACTCTACGATAAGGTGTTAAAAAGGAACCCTTAATGTACATTCAATATGTTTCGATAGAAAATGTTATTAAGACAGTAGGCAATGTTTGAGTTGAAAATATTTGGAAAGACAGTTTTATTTTATGTAGTACGTTGTTCACAACACTTAAAACAGTCACTTGATTTCACTTGTATGATTTTATTTGTTTAGTATGATATTCCAATATGTCTGAGTCACGGTTATTTGTAACTTTAAATCTACTTGCCTTGAGCATTTCAAAATTAGGATACATTCTCTTCTTGATCCACATCCGCTTAATATAATTTATGTATGTTTTTGCAGCCTGTAATCCTTGCTGTCGCATGGAAGTGGAGGTTTTCTTGACATTTGCTATGTCCAGAAATATGTGCAGGCTCATTTGTAACCTATTTAATCTGGTGATTCTAATAACATAGGATAGATCACCATATCAGCAAAGAAAGATCCTTATCCATCCACTTGTATCTCATGTATTAAATAATTATAACTGAAGCAAAATGTTCCTAGTATTATAAATCGGTGTTAATAAGGAAATTATCAGACATTATGGATGACGCAAACCCAGCTCAGATAAAATAATCGTCATCACGCGAGATAACAAGCTCTAATATGTTACAATGTTGGTGTGGTCTTTCTCGTACAAGGTTTCCGAAATTAGCCGATCTTAGAATGTCAGGGAAATGCTTTGCATGCTCCTTTCTCTGGCAATTTGAATGTTTATTGAAGTCAGCTAAGATCAAAGATGGTCACTGTTGGTAGCAACATATTACATGAAGAATTATACAACTTTGAGACCATTTTTCTGAAGTTTATGTAATAGGTTGATAACAGTTACACAATACTTATCTCCAGATGCAAAAGACACCTGATTGCATTCAAAAGACGAAGCCTGAAAACGCATATAAGATTCACACTTTCAAAGCATCCTGAACGATATTGTCGACTTCCGGACATTTATTTTGTGAATTCGAGCTGCATGATGGAACGGTTATCTAGTTGGATTCACGTGATACAATATTTTGGATCTGAAACGTTACTGGTCATACAACTCTCCGTAATTACATTAGTATCAAAATCCACACGCAATAGATTTTCAGATACGCCATCACATAAGTTATTACACCAATACTTGAATTTTCTACATGTATACCTGTGATATTTGATGGTGTTATTGGTACAGTAATCACTTTAATACTATTAATAATAATAATAATAATAGTAATAATAATACGTGACATTTACACAGCGCCCTATTCAGCTAGATAGCTGCTCTCAGGCGCTTTACAGTATTATTATCCCTGAATCAGACCTGTTTCACCCAGCACACATCTCAACTCCCGTTATAGGCACAAAGCGTTACTCAAACACATAACCATCACGTCCTGTCGGGTTCTCATTTTATGGATGAGTAAACCAGTCGCCACATGACAGCATTGCAGCTCCCGGAGAGTCGAATCCTATCTGCTTTGGATGTTCCCCAAACGCGAATGCCTCGCTAAACACATGACATTTAAAATATAAATATATTACTTTGACACACGAGGGAGGTCCTAATTGAAATATATAAATTAAGGGACATTCATCCATAATATATGATGACAATGACAAAAATCACTCTTTCCCATTTCTGTTTCAGAAGTTAGTATATTACATATAAATATAAAGGATCATTATAGACTTATCTTTTTGTTTACAAACGAGTCTTCACGTTTCAGAGGTACTTCTTTTTTGTGAATTGTGCACAAATTGTCATCTGAGAAAGATAATGATTAGAAGTAGTCCTCCTGTAGCTATAATTAACTACTACGTTCTATTGATTAATTGCGCTAAGAGGTATTGTGGATAGAAACGACAATCCCTCAACGATAAAACAACGACAACCTTTAACTTTACATGAGTATTTTTAGAGATATATTGAGTAACAGAAATAATGTGTTTGACTTAAACCTAAGCTTTAATCACTTGCCCATCAAAATACAAAATGGTTATTTCTCTTTATGTTGTATCTCTCTCACGAGGCACAAACAAATGTGATATAACGGTTATCATTCTGAATCCGAGTCCAAATCTCGGCGGAACCTAAATAGTCTCTTTACACGTTAGAAAAAAGAACAATGTCACAGAAACCATCATTAAATCAATTAGGAGGAGAGCTACATTTGATTAATCTGATGGTTATTAATTTTTGGGAACAATGACGTAGGAGGAAATTTCGTATCAGCCAAATTCATGATGTGACGCCTTTAAATTGCTGACATGTGTACTAATATAGATTGTTTTAATTGTTGTTATCAAAGTAAACACACTGAAATACTAATTTGGATCAATTGATTAAACAACACATACTACATTGTTGATGTATCTGATCTCGTAGAGTATTTAATTTGCTTATCCATCCGACATTGGTACGGATATCTATGTTTGGATTTCTCTGTTTATGTAAAACTAATTGTTTTATTTAGGCAATATTAACTTATTACACACATATAACATCGTAAATGTGATCTGATATAGAACATTATGTCAGCATAGCAAATCAACACGTTTAACGAGTCGCGCACAGAATAATCAAAGGAATGTCTTATAGTACTACTCGGGAATATATTTGCTGAAGGTGTGCAATTGAGTATCACGTAAAGTATTATCTTTTGTGTTAAAGAAAACAATAACACTATAACTCGAATGAAGGCTTCTTTTAGGGAAAAACTACAGTGAAGACGTATGTGTTTCATTTTAATTTGTATGTGTTAAAAACACATACGTCTGTTTCCTTTTTTAAGGGGAAACTGGCAGATTTTATATATACATGTTTCTCCTTGTCTTGTATCTATCAAAAAATATCTCATGGATAAAAACTGTTACATCTAAATCCAATATTTTATTTATTTCCACCTAAGATATTTGTTTCCTATGCTTGAGAGCAGTTAATAAAGAATCATGTACTTCCACAGATATCTTAGCAAAAGCAAACAAAGAAGATTTATATGATTTGTGGTACAATTTAAGGTATACTATTTGATACATTTCACAATTAATTACCACTGCAAGAAGAACATTTCTATCAATATCTTGAGGGCTTCAGCTCCTCTACTTCCATTTCAGGCCAATTTATACGAAAAACCAACAATGTAGAAAAGTAAATTTTGTAACAATTTATTTGGGAATAGGTAAACATTCTATCATGACTCTCTTCAACGACGCCTGCATGGTAAATATATGTCATTAAAAATAAACAGAACGAAAGGGAAAATTATTATATAATTTTGTACTACTAGAGAGTAGTTTTGTTTTTAAATGACAAAATATTGTCATGTATAGAGAGCCCTCAGATTTAAGAAATATAGGATTTTAACATTTGATTTTCATATGAAATGGTTGATTTCTGTAAAATGTAGAGAAAAGCCGAATTAAGAGAATTAATATTTTGGTAACTGAAAATAATTAATGCCTTTTATATAATTTTCTTATATATTATAACAGCGTAATAAGAGAACGAAATACAAAAATAAAGCTATCCTCACTTTGATACGTGTAAGCTGTTGAAAAGCAATTTCTTAACCTGCCATATTCATGATAAATATGACAACGTTTATGTATATTTAATATATAAAATTTCAAATTCAAAACATTATTGACTTATTTAAATCACTTTAAACGGATCAATATCACTCTTTAAAGAATAATCACGATTATTAGTGATCAACATTATTTACTTACGAAGGACATCTGGATGGGTTTATTTTAAGAACAGATTAAAATTTCTCAAAAGGTAAACCAATTATAATCTCAATCAGCATACTGTTTCCCAAATAATGTGTTGTAACTTTAAATGAATATTTACTTTTTGAATTGATAGACACCAATTCATGGACAATATTATCTAACTGAATGAATTGAGTTTCGTGGATGATTTTCTAAAGGGACACAAGATCAAACAGGTATTGATGTGCTATTCCCCTGATGAACACACACGAAGTTATTATAAGGCAGTACTTATACTAAGAGCATGTGTTTTCACTTGATATTTTAGCTAAAATGTGTATTACTTAAGAAACATTATGTGAATATCAGTGAAATACATAGTTTTGGTATTGCTTTTTTAGATAATATGTTAAATATTTGGACAGATCTCTTTCTGCAAACAGAAATACATATTACAAAATGCCATCCCATTTTATTACTGATTTAGATAGGTGTGTAACAGCTAAGTTGTTAGATAAATCTCCATAATCCTACATTTTATTTTTGTATAAATTATGTTAATTTATGTTAATAAAGTTTTTTTTTAATTTCAATCATTTTAATAGACATATCTTAAACTTTTACTTCTTACCGTTCGACCATTGTGAGATATGTATACAGTTGAGTCTAACATCAAATTTGATAAATAGCCCAACTTAAAGAAGTTGATCAAGGTAATCCCTGATGTTGTTGGCTATTAAGGTCACATTTCTCAATTAAAGGCAATTATTAAGGATGCATACTGAATTGGCTGATGCCATTTTATCATTTTCACCAGCTAGTCATCAATTTACACAACTGTTATCCTTACAGTTGGTAACCTTAGATGTCACAGAAAAACATGAAAAACATTTATAATAATAAATAACGAAAAGTGATAAAATTCACAACCTCAAATTATTATGACATTTTTGTTGATGGCTTAAAGTGATAATGTTCCCTTCATCTTTTGAGGACAATCTTATTATGAAAATACTTAGTTATTAATGCTCATTAAAACCAGAAACCATTCGATTTATTTCCATGTAAGAAAGTCAACCTTTTGCTTAATATGCAGGATCTTATTCCACTAGAAATAAACAAGAAATATAAAAAATGTGTTGTTTTCTTTTCTTCTAAAATATGAAGACGACATTAGCAGACTAGTTGCAAACATGTAAACCTTCTAAATCGGATGTAATCCTGTGCTATTATAGAGAGTATAACATCCGTAGGGCACGACCTTCTAAGTTTTAAAACAACTACAAATAAAGTATGATAATTATAATTATATACTCCTTCTGAATAATAATAATTCTAAATTAAAAGCGAACGATGCATGAAACATATACCAATTTTCTGGTACTAATGGAAGAAAAAGTGCAGATCGATTTTTCTTTCTTACGAAAAAGTACAAACGCATAACACAATTCACTATGAAATATTGCATTTTATTCTTTTCGTGCAGATCGATTTTTTTCTTACTTGATCACCGTGTGTTAATCCAGAAAATAGGATTTGTTCAAGGTGTCCTTGTCCATGTCCTATGAAGTAACTAAAATATGACAACACTGAAATATTTTAGTCTTGGTCTCTCATTAAATATTGCTTAGTCGACGACTTAAATCGCTCAATACAAAAAACGGTAATATTACCTGTGGTGATGGTGATTTTGTAGATACGTTTACTAAAATATTCTCGCATGTTTTGTCACAGAACACTCTCGGCCAAGGAAGCTTATATTATTACAACATGTTTGAGTTTATTAGCTTTGTTATGTATAATGGAGAATATATATTGTTGTCTTCTTATGTGGTCTGGCGAAACAACCTATTAATTCATACAATGCTGCTTGATGGATTTATACTCCTGGAGTCGTTTGTTACTCCGGCAGGCATCTCCATGGGTATTAAGCTGCGGACAGAGTTTTTTTCCATATTATGAGTAATGTATAGCTATTATAATCCCGACGTGTCATTCGCAGTATCGGAGATCTGCCTGAAATCCGCTGTTCTCGACCATGGGTCAAATAGATCAAGTGGATAGGCGCTTTAATTTAGATCCCACCACACCTAACTGCATATACTTAGGGACTCTAAATTAAGCGTGAATGAACGTTCCCTTAGTGATGAACGGAAACGTATGAGGGTTAGCTGTTAGGTTCGAGTAAATCATAGTATTTACTCAGGTTTGAGACGATATTTCGTTCTAGTCCAGTAATAATCCATTGTGCGGTATTGCTACTTTGTTTATATTTTAGTTAAATCGCTTCAGTGAGTCCATACTGAGTTAGTGTACATTCTCTTTGTTATGAACAAACTGTAATGTTTGTTAACACGCTGAGGCTATATATAGGGCTTGAATTTTCACTTAGGTTAGAGAAGAACTTCGACGCCAGACCAGTCGGACTTGTATTGATACATGGTTAATATGGGTAGGATTTATTCAGTTATTCGAACCCAGAATAAAGCTGAGGTCAGCATCTGAGGTGTCGAAATGTTTTATATACAGGTTTCTTTTGGACCACGGGGGGTTGCTGTTGGATGTGAGCTGTGGTGTCGAGGTGGTTTATGATATGTATGTAACAAGTCACCATTGAACCACACGCACGTGTTGTTTGTTGCGAGCTGTGGTATCAAATGTTATGTTTTTTACGTGCTTCCGCTTTTTGTACGTAGCCTGCATGTAGCCGCTTTCTTGTGGGCGTGACATATTTGTCGCGTACGAAAAGCGAATTAGCTGGTTCCCACAGGCTGATGAGTAGACCAGACACATGCTTAGGTATACGCACACATTTATCAATATGTGGAGGTATGGAACATTTTATTTTTAGATTAATGTATGTATAGTTGTATTTAGATTTATGGAGGTAGGTTTCGAAGGATGTTTAGATATGTTGATGCTCTGTGCCTGTTGCCTCTTTATATGTACCTTAAAACGCACATTGCCCGTGCCAGACATCTTATCTATTTCCATCCAGATTCCTTATTACACCAATGTAAGAAGGTTATGTCGTTATTACAACATGTTTGAGTCTATTAGCTTTGTTATGTATAATGGAGAATATATATGCAGATGGCTAATACTAATATTAAAAGAAACTGGAGCAAATCGTTTTTAAATGTTACCAAAGCGAGCACCATTTGTGGATTTGGAAAGGTATGTGCTAATTAGTCCTATTTGAGATAAGATTGTTTTGGTTAAAACAACCAAATGTAATAATTTGGTTGATAAAATTGTACACAGCACATTTAACAGTAACCCGATATCTTTGTACGAACTATGACCCGATATCTTTGTACGAACTATGACCTAATCAAGCAAATATATTATATTGGTCTTTTCGTAATGTTAAGAGAATATATTATTTAATCAATTTACTGCAAACTTCTAAAAAAAAACAGAAGATTGTTTAATATTAAGTACGACAATATCGAACTCCAGTGCTCAGCAATATCGAAACTGTCTGTGGAAAACATTTGTATTACCTGTTTCAGTTTAATGAAGAGAACAATAATTCTCCACGTTACGCAACAACATCTCAGGATATACCCTGGAATGCTATGATTTAGATGGTTGTTCTTGTTGGGCATATGAATTGAGGCAAGAGAGTGACGAGCTGGATGGAGGGTTTGAATTTATAACCAGATACACACAGAGTGAAAGTGGAAATGGATTAATGTGGAACACAGTTAAGGAAGAATAAGAACAAGCTTGTTAATTACAGATTGGATGGATTGGCGACTAACACAGTCTATTTCCTGATGACATGTAAGTAGTAATTAAAATATATCTGGAATATGAAGGCAATATTTGGAGGAAAGACATTATCACACCACAATCTGATACTGATTGACATGCAATTAAAAGGGTGTGATGAAAGACCGATGACATACATCCCAATCACAAATGAGGGTATGCAGGCTGAAAGCTGGAAATGTACAAATGTAATTCCAAGAGAAATTGGTGTTGGAGGAGGGGTTGAAGTATGATGATATGGGAAGAGAGAATGAAGAAATATTAAAAGAAGATAGCGAAGTTGGTGGTTAGACTAAAGGCCAGTCAAAGCAATAACAGGCATAGTGGTGGAATGAGGGAACTGGCAAAGGAAATGATATGGCACCTAAGAGTGCAAAAAAAGAGTTTCTCAAGCGCAGGAGGAGTGAAATATTTGGAGAGAAACCTAAAGCGGAGATAGAGAGCAAATATCAGTGTTCAGAACAGTAAAACAATTGAACAATTGGCAGAGATAAGACAGGATGCAATTGAGGTGAACTCTTTGGCGGATGTACAGATTCAAACCGATAAATGGAGAGGAAGAGATCGAATGGATACATGGAACATCTGCTGAATGTATATAATGTATGGGATGTAATGATAGGACACAGGATAGATGAAAGCCCAAGATAAAAAGTACCACAGAGACGCAGGAGGAGTGAGCTATTGGACAGATAAAGCATAGGAAAGCAGACGGACCAACACTGTTGATGAGTGAAATCATTCGTGCAGGTTGTTAGGCCGGGGTGATCTCTGACAAGGTAATCGATGAGTTAAAACTGTTGAGGATTAGGGAGCTCAATACTCTTATCCCGATATACAACGGGAAAGTAAGTATATTGTGAGATATATTGTGTAATAAAGCTACTAGAGCATAAAATGAAGATATTGCAGAGTTTTGGGGAAAACACGTAAAGAGAGAAAGTGAATATGTCAGAAAAAAGGACTATAGATACAATATGTATGTTTCGAACCAGAAGAAGGCATTCGGTAAAGTAGCCTGGTCGACATTGAGGAAACAGAGAATTGAAGAATGGCCAGTGAAAGGTGTAATAAGTATGTAATATCGCGAGAGTAAATTCGTGAAAACAAAGCAGGGAAATAATAGTTATTCTAATTTGAAGATGCGGGTGCCTAAGGAAACAGTGCTGAGTCCATTACTATTCGTAGATCTTATGGAAAACTGCACTGGGAGGCCTGGGGTGGATTGCAAGTTACTGTTATATGCGATAATTTAGTGTTGGTGCTTAAAAGCATGAGATGATTCAAAGGAAACGGCATTGCGAGGTGATGGTTTCATAGATAAATTATGTTGATGTTGAGAGGGCAGGCAAATGACCGTGTGCTGTATAGTGGAAGGGTGATTTAGACTCAGTGCAGTTTAGAGGGGGGGTGGATTGATGGGTCCAATAGCCCTGTTCAGAGGTGAAAGATTCACTAAGGAGAATTGAGTATGCATTTGTGTGCAAGGTATGCGAGAAAGTAGGATGCAATGGGGCGAGACTGGAAGTCAACAATCTTATACCACATTTTACTCGGGCCACAATACTGTTGCAATGGAAAAGACATATTCATTCTCAGAACCCTCTTGATATCAATTGATAGGATATTTCAATGATCTACACAGAGATTAAAACAGAGCTAGAAGTCACTTGATATAGCATCTCTTTTATTTATATCTATACAATTTCTCATGGTCGAATTAAAAATAAGTATCAATAAAGTTACAAGTCAAATCGTATTCAATACCATTGTATTTGAAATTAATTGTCATCATCAACATACAACTCATGAAGAAAGTAAACCTCTTTCCTGAATGCCCAATCACGACAAACCTTTTCCATATTGTGTTTCTCGAATAGATCATTACAACTATTCCCGATTAGTTCAATGCTCAATGAAACATCTTGAAGTGTCTCAGCAATATTGCTTGATATCTCTGTATTCAAGCAACTACAATATTAGTTTTTCATGATAATATTCCAGAACAATAAAATTAAACCAGTATGGGCACCGTTCCTTTTATACTGAGTGTCATATCTCTGCGTCTGATAAGGGATATTATGGGTAGATATATTGCAAATAACGATCGAGTTTGTGTGTGTGTGTGTGTGTGTGTGTGTGTATCCGTGTGTGTGTGTGTGTGTGTGCCGGTGTATGTGTATCGGTGCGTGCGTGCGTGCGTGTGTGTTATTAAAGTATTGATTTAATATGATTTATTCTTGTTATAATGGGCTCATTGTATCAGTTTGTAGCAGGTGTTGTGAATATGCTTCTTTACTCCACACTGTATGTTAGTATTTGTTCTATAAAAACGAGTTGTAGTCAATTATACTTATTTGGACAATATATGACAACGATACAAATTCCTTACTAGTAACACTTTCAGGATGTTATGACGTAATGATTAGTGCATTCCGCTACAAACGTCAGAAAGTAAAAGAAACGCTCAGCGCATGCTTGCTCACTCCGATGATTACTTGCTAGTTCCCTCATGTTAAATATTGTCCATTCAATTCAAGGTTTGGCTATGCATCAAATGATCCATTATTATATTTCAGTATATTTTAAATTGACATTCGCCAGATGTGAGTATGTTAGCATGAGAGTACAAAAATGGGTGACAGCGTATTGCCATCTGCTGTTGCTAGACCACACGAATGAAAAGTAATTGCCATACCTTAAGTACAATAACGAAGAAAATAAACTAACGTAAATATCTGCAATATAAATCCTGAACACCCGTGTTGGCTTTATTTAGTGAATTAATAATGAATGACTTCGGCTTGGTAGCAGTTCTTTTGTCGGTAATCTGAAAGTATGATGATCGGTCGATTAAGAATATTTAAATTCATACAGAAAGGGAAAATTCAAGAACAGCATGCGACGATTGAAAAGTATATTAGTGTTTGCAGAGAACCTATTGGATAGGTTATTCTCTGCGTGCTCAGTGTTCTGATTTTATTGTTCTGCAATATTATCATGAATTTTATTTTATTTTAGACATGCTCTTCTACGCCATAGATGACACACACACGCACGCACACACATACATACACGCACAAAATTAAATCATTAAATTGTTGATTTAGTATTTTTAAATCAATTATTAAACACCTGACGGCTGGTCTATTTTTAAAATACCATTTCGGTCGATATATTCTCATTCCACCAATTTCATTTCAACAAAAGTGTACTGAACTCGATTGTTCATTATCTTAAGCGTGTGGTTTACTTTTAGTGGTATGAGAGAAACATTACAATGAAGCCCGCTATTGTCTGTATCTCTTTGTTATTCGCTTCAGGTATTCTAGTTTCAATATATTTGTTGAATAAGGAAAGTGATGAAAAACGTTCATCGAGGGTTGACTGGCAAAAGGTGTTCGACTTTCTGCCCAGCTACAACATTAGCTGTTCAAGATTATTCAATGGGAACGCTTCCATGCCTGAAAATTTGAAACATAATTTAACAACACTTACTAAGATGTCGCGGAATATACCCTCAAAAACACGAGAGGGTTTTACCGCCGCATATTCGCTGCCCTACAAAGCATATAACAGGTTGGCGTCGGAGCCATTCATAAAAGTCATCTGCGAGACGGGATTCAATGCTGGACATAGCACCTATGGGTGGCTTACATCCAATCCTAAAACACACGTCTACAGCTTTGACATTGGAAAACACAATTACAGTAAACCCATAGCCGATTATATTGCAAGCCTATTTCCAGGACGATTTCACATCACTTGGGGAGATTCTTCGGAGACGTTGCCGGAATTCCATCGCCTACATCCGGATATAAAGTGTGACCTTATCATCATCGATGGTTTACATACCTATAGTGCATCCAGAGATGATTTTTACAATTTTATGAATATGGCCAGCAGTAATAACATCTTAATTATGGACAACTATCCACAGCAGGGTTACTTACATACACTTGGTACCGTTTGGGAATCAGCGAAGAGAAAGGGTGAGCTTTTTGAAATTTACAGATGCGACCACGGACATGATGTTAATCCAAGAGAGTTTGGTTTTTCCGTTGGAAGATATGTCATCCGTGAAGCTGATGTTTGGTGCGAACAACCGAGACTATGAATATCAGGCTGGAAGACAATGCTTGATGTTTTGGTCCCATTATATTATAAGTGACATTGATAATAATTATCATTAGGTGAATGTTGTATTTATAACAGATGAATGTTTAGATAACTAGATGGACTCAAATATGATTTAGCCGGTCATAATTTGTCATAGGTTATAATATACCGTGTTATGACGGAGTCGTCTTGGCATTTTCTTATATGTTGCATTTGCCTATGATATTTCTCAGCATGTCTAATACTCTTAATGCTATATTAAATTGGGTTGTTTATTGGACAAAATGTGCTTTTATTTTCTGTTAGCCAATACATTAAAACGGTAAAGAGACGAATGTATACTTCACTTCGGGTTAATTATATAGAATCTGTAGCTTGTGTCTGTGAGATGTCACATCTGGAATAAAATGTTTGGGTTTGATCGTTTCGCTTCCTTATAGATTAGTAAATCAACTTTATGTCTCATATGCATTCATCCTTTGGTTCATGTTTCAAAGATTATATTTACCAGTGCATATATATATATATATATATATATATATATATATATATATATATATATATATATATATATATATATATATATTATTTCATCCAATTTCAAAGTCCGATATTCGATTTTTAGTTCTACGGACGATTTATACAAGGTCATTTGTATGACTTACTCTGTTAATATTTTAAATCATTAGATTCATGACTAACAGAGAACAACAATAGATAAGACTTCCAGATATAAATATATGACTTCATAAGCGACATACAAAAAGGAGTTTGACTTTCTTTTCTTTCAGAGTTGAAGTTAAATATAAGTAAACTTTCCCAGATAGCATGCCACATGTTGACCACTGGTGGCAGAACCAGTGGCCTACTGGTGGCTATCCACGGCTGGCTCGCATGCGTTTTGTCCAAGAAATCCAGCAGTTGACCACTAGTGGCTAGCGAGTGGTCTGGTGTTCTCAAATTTAACTATAACTCTTCTTCGGGGGTGTAAATATCACTCAGTAACTCATCTGCAAGATCTTGTGTCTCTGACACCACTGACAATAAAGATAAATTAATTTTTCAGCAGTTTAATGAGATTACCATACAATACCACAATGAAGAAGAATAGAATGTATAATTTGCACTTGGTTTTACCCGATGGCTACAAGTATAAATTATCATATATTTTCAATTTATGATTTTTTGGCTGCAGCACGACGTCTTATTTATTGTATGTTCACACAACATGCAACCCGTCAATTATTTTCTGTATTGTATCACCACATTCGGTGGGTCGAAAAATACACACACAAATGACAAATCGAGGGCTTTCACAATAGTCCTTTTCATAGAAGTCGACAATCACCAGCTACATATGTAAACATTTGCTACATAGTGTTATGCGTGTTATAATACATTTCTTGATATTAATTAATGTGATAGAGTATGCTCACAGTCACAGTCTATATATTACTAATATTAGTTCCAAACTGGATAAGACACTTCTATAGTCAACGAGAAATAATTCAAAACCCCGCGCTATTCTGCATTATGCTGTATAGTCTTTGCATATCTAGGTCAACTCAGCATCACGGCGAACGTATCCTACCACACATACTGACGTGGGGGTAGTTTATCTAGCTGGAGCGGTTGATAATCACAATGGCCTGACTGGCTCGGACGGTTGAATCCAGAATGTTACGACCCGGGATAGCCGACTGGGAGAGCTGGATTATTTATTGGACTAGATCTGGTTATTGCTGCTGGTTGCCACTCTTGAACCAGTTGTGGGCCACGGGTGGCAACGTGCGACACGGATGACAGAGGCTAGCCACCGATGGATTGGCTATCTGGTTGTTACATACACCTTCCTACATGTGATAAGTTCTCCTCTTAGATTTACTTCCACAACATTTGTTTCTTAATTCAATTTCTTATATATATATATATATATATATATATATATATATATATATATATATATATATATATATATACATACATGTGTGTGTGTGTGTGTGTGTACAAACTTAGACACCATACTAATCGGACGTTTATCGATATACATGGTTCATATAGGTAGGATTTATTTAGTTATTCGAACCCAGAATAAAGCTGAGGTCAGCATCTGAGGTGTCGAAATGTTTTATATACAGGTTTCTTTTGGACCACAGAAAATTACAGTTGAATGTAAACTGTGGTGTCAAAATAGTTATAATATGTATGTAGCAAGTCACCATTGAACTACACGCACCTGTTGTTTGCTGCGAGCTGTGGTATCAAATGGTATGTTTTTTACGTGCTTCCGCTTTTTGTACGTAGCCTGCATGTAGCCGCTTTCTTGTGGGCGTGACATATTTGTCGCGTACGAAAAGCGAATTAGCTGGTTCCCACAGGCTGATGAGTAGACCAGACACATGCTTAGGTATACGCACACATTTATTAATATGTGGAGGTATGGAACATTTTATTTTTAGATTAATGTATGTATAGTTGTATTTAGATTTATGGAGGTAGGTTTCGAAGGATGTTTAGATATGTTGATGCTCTGTGCCTGTTGCCTCTTTATATGTACCTTAAAACGCACATTGCCCGTGCCAGACATCTTATCTATTTCCATCCAGATTCCTTATTACACCAATGTAAGAAGGTTATGTCGTTATTACAACATATTTGAGTCTATTAGCTTTGTTATGTATAATGGAGAATATATATGCAGATGGCTAATACTAATATTAAAAGAAACTGGAGCAAATCGTTTTTAAATGTTAACAAAGCGAGCACCATTTGTGGATTTGGAAAGGTATGTGCTAATTAGTCCTATTTGAGATAAGATTGTTTTGGTTAAAACAACCAAATGTAATAATTTGGTTGATAAAATTGTACACAGCACATTTAACAGTAACCCGATATCTTTGTACGAACTATGACCCGATATCTTTGTACGAACTATGACCTAATCAAGCAAATATATTATATTGGTCTTTTCGTAATTTTAAGAGAATATATTATTTAATCAATTTACTGCAAACTTCTAAAAAAACTGAAGATTGTTTAATATTAAGTACGACAATATCGAAATCCAGTGCTCAGCAATATCGAAACTGTCTGTGGAAAACATTTGTATTATCTGTTTCAGTTTAATGAAGAGAACAATAATTCTCCACGTTACGCAACAACATCTTAGGATATACTCTGGAATGCTATGATTTAGATGGTTGTTCTTGTTGGGCATATGAATTGAGGCAAGAGAGTGACGAGCTGGATGGAGGGTTTGAATTTATAACCAGATACACACAGAGTGAAAGTGGAAATGGATGAATGTGGAACACAGTTAAGGAAGAATAAGAACAAGCTTGTTAATTACAGATTGGATGGATTGGCGACTAACACAGTCTATTTCCTGATGACATGTAAGTAGTAATTAAAATATATCTGGAATATGAAGGCAATATTTGGAGGAAAAACATTATCACGCCACAATCTGATACTGATTGACATGCAATTAAAAGGGTGTGATGAAAGACCGATGACATACATCCCAATCACAAATGAGGGTATGCAGGCTGGAAATGTACAAATGTAATTCCAAGAGAAATTGGTGTTGGAGGAGGGGTTGAAGTATGATGATATGGGAAGAGAGAATGAAGAAATATTAAAAGAAGATAGCGAAGTTGGTGGTTAGACTAAAGGCCAGTCAAAGCAATAACAGGCATAGTGGTGGAATGAGGGAACTGGCAAAGGAAATGATATGGCACCGAAGAGTGCAAAAAAAGAGTTTCTCAAGCGCAGGAGGAGTGAAATATTTGGAGAGAAACCTAAAGCGGAGATAGAGAGCAAATATCTGTGTTCAGAACAGTAAAACAATTGAACAATTGGCGAGATAAGACAGGATGCAATTGAGGTGAACTCTTTGGCGGATGTACAGATTCAAACCGATAAATGGAGAGGAAGAGATCGAATGGATACATGGAACATCTGCTGAATGTATATAATGTATGGGATGTAATGATAGGACACAGGATAGATGAAAGCCCAAGATAAAAAGTACCACAGAGACGCAGGAGGAGTGAGCTATTGGACAGATAAAGCATAGGAAAGCAGACGGACCAACACTGTTGATGAGTGAAATCATTCGTGCAGGTTGTTAGGCCGGGGTGATCTCTGACAAGGTAATCGATGAGTTAAAAGTGTTGAGGATTAGGGAGCTCAATACTCTTATCCCGATATACAACGGGAAAGTAAGTATATTGTGAGATATATTGTGTAATAAAGCTATTAGAGCATAAAATGAAGATATTGCAGAGTTTTGGGGAAAACACGTAAAGAGAGAAAGTGAATATGTCAGAAAAAAAGGACTATAGATACAATATGTATGTTTCGGACCAGAAGAAGGCATTCGGTAAAGTAGCCTGGTCGACATTGAGGAAACAGAGAATTGAAGAATGGCCAGTGAAAGGTGTAATAAGTATGTAATATCGCGAGAGTATAGTCGTGAAAACAAAGCAGGGAAATAATAGTTATTCTAATTTGAAGATGCGGGTGCCTAAGGAAACAGTGCTGAGTCCATTACTATTCGTAGATCTTATGGAAAACTGCACTGGAAGGCCTGGGATGGATTGCAAGTTACTGTTATATGCGATAATTTAGTGTTGGTGCTTAAAAGCATGAGATGATTCAAAGGAAACGGCATTGCGAGGTGATGGTTTCATAGATAAATTATGTTGATGTTGAGAGGGCAGGCAAATGACCGTGTGCTGTATAGTGGAAGGGTGATTCGAGTCACTCAGTGCAGTTTAGAGGGGGGGTGGATTGATGGGTCCAATAGCCCTGTTCAGAGGTGAAAGATTCACTAAGGAGAATTGAGTATGCATTTGTGTGCAAGGTATGCGAGAAAGTAGGATGCAATGGGGCGAGACTGGAAGTCAACAATCTTATACCACATTTTACTCGGGCCACAATACTGTTGCAATGGAAAAGACATATTCATTCTCAGAACCCTCTTGATATCAATTGATAGGATATTTCAATGATCTACACAGAGATTAAAACAGAGCTAGAAGTCACTTGATATAGCATCTCTTTTATTTATATCTATACAATTTCTCATGGTCGAATTAAAAATAAGTATCAATAAAGTTACAAGTCAAATCGTATTCAATACCATTGTATTTGAAATTAATTGTCATCATCAACATACAACTCATGAAGAAAGTAAACCTCTTTCCTGAATGCCCAATCACGACAAACCTTTTCCATATTGTGTTTCTCGAATAGATCATTACAACTATTCCCGATTAGTTCAATGCTCAATGAAACATCTTGAAGTGTCTCAGCAATATTGCTTGATATCTCTGTATTCAAGCAACTACAATATTAGTTTTTCATGATAATATTCCAGAACAATAAAATTAAACCAGTATGGGCACCGTTCCTTTTATACTGAGTGTCATATCTCTGCGTCTGATAAGGGATATTATGGGTAGATATATTGCAAATAACGATCGAGTTTGTGTGTGTGTGTGTGTGTGTGTGTGTATCCGTGTGTGTGTGTGTGTGTGCCGGTGTATGTGTATCGGTGCGTGCGTGCGTGTGTGTTATTAAAGTATTGATTTAATATGATTTATTCTTGTTATAATGGGCTCATTGTATCAGTTTGTAGCAGGTGTTGTGAATATGCTTCTTTACTCCACACTGTATGTTAGTATTTGTTCTATAAAAACGAGTTGTATTCAATTATACTTATTTGGACAATATATGACAACGATACAAATTCCTTACTAGTAACACTTTCAGGATGTTATGACGTAATGATTAGTGCATTCCGCTACAAACTTCAGAAAGTAAAAGAAACGCTCAGCGCATGCTTGCTCACTCCAATGATTACTTGCTAGTTCCCTCATGTTAAATATTGTCCATTCAATTCAAGGTTTGGCTATGCATCAAATGATCCATTATTATATTTCAGTATATTTTAAATTGACATTCGCCAGATGTGAGTATGTTAGCATGAGAGTACAAAAATGGGTGACAGCGTATTGCCATCTGCTGTTGCTAGACCACACGAATGAAAAGTAATTGCCATACCTTAAGTACAATAACGAAGAAAATAAACTAACGTAAATATCTGCAATATAAATCCTGAACACCCGTGTTGGCTTTATTTAGTGAATTAATAATGAATGACTTCGGCTTGGTAGCAGTTCTTTTGTCGGTAATCTGAAAGTATGATGATCGGTCGATTAATAATATTTAAATTCATACAGAAAGGGAAAATTCAAGAACAGCATGCGACGATTGAAAAGTATATTAGTGTTTGCAGAGAACCTATTGGATAGGTTATTCTCTGCGTGCTCAGTGTTCTGATTTTATTGTTCTGCAATATTATCATGAATTTTATTTTATTTTAGACATGCTCTTCTACGCCATAGATGACACACACACGCACGCACACACATACATACACGCACGAAATTAAATCATTAAATTGTTGATTTAGTATTTTTAAATCAATTATTAAACACCTGACGGCTGGTCTATTTTTAAAATACCATTTCGGTCGATATATTCTCATTCCACCAATTTCATTTCAACAAAAGTGTACTGAACTCGATTGTTCATTATCTTAAGCGTGTGGTTTACTTTTAGTGGTATGAGAGAAACATTACAATGAAGCCCGCTATTGTCTGTATCTCTTTGTTATTCGCTTCAGTTATTCTAGTTTCAATATATTTGTTGAATAAGGAAAGTGATGAAAAACGTTCATCGAGGGTTGACTGGCAAAAGGTGTTCGACTTTCTGCCCAGCTACAACATTAGCTGTTCAAGATTATTCAATGGGGACGCTTCCATGCCTGAAGATTTGAAACATAATTTAACAACACTTACTAAGATGTCGCGGAATATACCCTCAAAAACACGAGAGGGTTTTACCGCCGAATATTCGCTGCCCTACAAAGCATATAACAGGTTGGCGTCGGAGCCATTCATAAAAGTCATCTGCGAGACGGGATTCAATGCTGGACATAGCACCTATGGGTGGCTTACATCCAATCCTAAAACACACGTCTACAGCTTTGACATTGGAAAACACAATTACAGCAAACCCATAGCCGATTATATTGCAAGCCTATTTCCAGGACGATTTCACATCACTTGGGGAGATTCTTCGGAGACGTTGCCGGAATTCCATCGCCTACATCCGGATATAAAGTGTGACCTTATCATCATCGATGGTTTACATACCTATAGTGCATCCAGAGATGATTTTTACAATTTTATGAAAATGGCCAGCAGTAATAACATCTTAATTATGGACAACTATCCATAGGGGTGTTGCTTACATACACTTGGTGCCGTTTGGGAATCAGCGAAGAGAAAGGGTGAGCTTTTTGAAATTTACAGATGCGACCACAGACATGATGTTAATCCAAAAAAGTTTGGTTTTTCCGTTGGAAGATATGTCATCCGTGAAGCTGATGTTTGGTGCAAACAACCGAGACTATGAATATCAGGCTGGAAGACAATGCTTGATGTTTTGGTCCCATTATATTATAAGTGATATTGATAATAATTATCATTAGATGAATGTTGTATTTATAACAGATGAATGTTTAGATAACCAGATGGACTCAAATATGATTTAGCCGGTCATAATTTGTCATAGGTTATAATATACCGTGTTATGACGGAGTCGTCTTGGCATTTTCGTATATGTTGCATTTGCCTATGATATTTCTCAGCATGTCTAATACTCTTAATGCTATATTAAATTGGGTTGTTTATTGGACAAAATGTGCTTTTATTTTCTGTTAGCCAATACATTAAAACGGTAAAGAGACGAATGTATACTTCACTTCGGGTTAATTATATAGAATCTGTAGCTTGTGTCTGTGAGATGTCACATCTGGAATAAAATGTTTGGGTTTGATCGTTTCGCTTTATGTCTCATATGCATTCATCCTTTGGTTCATGTTTCAAAGATGATGTATATAGTGCACATATATATATATATATATATATATATATATATATATATATATATATATATATATATATATATATATATATATATATATATATATATATATATATATATATATATATATATATATATATATATATATATATATATATATATATATATATTTATATATATATATATATATATATATATATATATATATATATATATATATATATTATTTCATCGCTTTCAAAGTCCGATATTCGATTTTTAGTTCTACGGACGATTTATACAAGGTCATTTGTATGACTTACTCTGTTAATATTTTAAATCATTAGATTCATGACTAACAGAGAACAACAATAGATAAGACTTCCAGATATAAATATATGACTTCATAAGCGACATACAAAAAGGAGTTTGACTTTCTTTTCTTTCAGAGTTGAAGTTAAATATAAGTAAACTTTCCCAGATAGCATGCCACATGTTGACCACTGGTGGCAGAACCAGTGGCCTACTGGTGGCTATCCACGGCTGGCTCACTTGCGTTTTGTCCAAGAAATCCAGCAGTTGACCACTAGTGGCTAGCGAGTGGTCTGGTGTTCTCAAATTTAACTATAACTCTTCTTCGGGGGTGTAAATATCACTCAGTAACTCATCTGCAAGATCTTGTGTCTCTGACACCACTGACAATAAAGATAAATTAATTTTTCAGCAGTTTAATGAGATTACCATACAATACCACAATGAAGAAGAATAGAATGTATAATTTGCACTTGGTTTTACCCGATGGCTACAAGTATAAATTATCATATATTTTCAATTTATGATTTTTTGGCTGCAGCACGACGTCTTATTTATTGTATGTTCACACAACATGCAACCCGTCAATTATTTTCTGTATTGTATCACCACATTCGTTTATCTAGCTGGAGCGGTTGATAATCACAATGGCCTGACTGGCTCGGACGGTTGAATCCAGAATGTTACGACCCGGGATAGCCGACTGGGAGAGCTGGATTATTTATTGGAGTAGATCTGGTTATTGCTGCTGGTTGCCACTCTTGAACCAGTGGTGGGCCACGGGTGGCAACGTGCGACACAGATGACAGAGGCTAGCCACCGATGGATTGGCTATCTGGTTGTTACATACACCTTCCTACATGTGATAAGTTCTCCTTTTAGATTTACTTCCACAACATTTTTTCTTAATTCAATTTCTTATATATATATATATATATATATATATATATATATATATATTTTATACACATTATATACATACATACTTATTATCAGACATACCTACATGCATACGAACATACATACATAATGCACGCACGTATACACATGCGCGCGCGGACGCACATGTATGTATACATATACACACAAAAAAACAGTTTAACAGAAGCATCGTCATAATTCGTTGTTCCACTTAGATTGTATGGGCTTTTCCTGAATATTTAAATCTACAAAGTCAAATTATAAATGTCGGTTATATCTTGTCACGTGGTTATTTATCTCCCAAGATACGAACAATCGGTGTAAATAAAGTCGTGACTGAATGAAATCTAAAAATAACCTGATTTTGTTCCGAATTTTAACGTGGTTTTGGAATCTAGACCTAGAAATGTTTATCTCAAGCCATGGTTTATTTCAGCGTGCGAAATAAAACATTTCATTGAAAGCAACGTTTGAAAAATATCACTAAAAACCAATTGGTATAACTATGACATATTATGACAAGAGTTACCTATTCGAATCCTCCAAAGGGTCGAAAATGCTCTCTAGTTAAGTGCTATATTGGCTCTATCTTACAGTACTACTTACTTGAACGTGCATGGTGCAGGGGATGTTTCAACCACTGGTTACATAGAGAGCATACAAGAAATGAATTAATGATTGAATCAACTAAATGAATTGGGGGAAAACGTTGATAACTATTTATTAATTATAATACACACTTTTTATTTCTGCTTAATAAAATTAATCTGTGGGTACTTTATAATGAAAATGCCATTTAATCATCCAGTCATTGTGTTCACCAACCTAAACTGGCTATATTCCTATGTTACGCACAATCACTAGATTTCTTTTCTGTCTGTGCGTCCGTCTTAATACTTATAAATATCATCATAAGGTATAAGATTTTACATTTCTCTTGATAGAAACGGAAATTATTTGATTTATCTTCTCGTGTAGACTGTTTATCATATTGTTCTTTTGTTTAAATTTGTATCCATTGACCTTTCAATAAAAATAGTAATAAAGAGTTTGTAAATGTTGACCTCTAAATTTTGGCTTAGACAAATTATTTGTTTAAATACTCCATTCGTGTAAAAAATAGGAAGCTAATATCCATCTTTAATCACCACATAAACGTCTCTGTATTTATGAATACAATATTTTTAAATAACTCACAGCTAATTAGATAAATATTTGTATCAATGATAAATTTCTTAAAACGCTAAACAAATAACTGGATTGAATTAGTTAATAAGTGAAACATAATTCGGAGATATAGAATGAGGGCCTACATTTTTTTTCATTCTGATCTCTTCTTTGGTCCTACATTAAGGTAATTCGACAATATTTACTTCTGAGCAAATTATGACAGAAATATAAATCGATATCTGGAACCATATTACCATATTTAGCGAACATTTACCTGACAATAACATATTTGTGAATATTATGGGCCTTAGATCTACAGTGATAAAACGATGACGTCAAAGGATATACTGAATTAAATCTGGAAAATGTTTAGTATTATAAGACCATGGAACGTGCAGAATAGAAGTGTATATAAGTGAAACTACATTTTGAGCGTCTTCACACTCATCTTTGGTGACATCAAATCAGAGTTTGAGAACTTCGGGTCTTCACAGAAGCAGCAGCATTATGGCAAAGGTGTTTTTATTGATCACGCTGGTGGCTGTCTGTATAGCTATTGCAGCAGCTATGCCACAGAAAAAAGGTGGACAACAAAAGGTAGGGATAGTTTTATCTCCATTAACATATATTTGATAATTGTGAATGGCTTATCATTGATACTGTATTATTTAGCTATTTACAAACAAGTGATAATTGCTATTTATATTAATAGGGACAAGGCAAGGGACAAGGCAGTATTCAAGGTAGTGGACAAGGACAAGGCAACGGACAAGGACAAGGCAATGGACAAGGACAGGGCAATGGACAAGGATAAGGTAATGGACAAGGACAAGGCAAAGGTCAAGGACAAGGCAAAGGTCAAGGACAAGGTAAAAGTCAAGGACAAGGCAAAGGACAAGGAAACGCCCAGGGAAAAGGACAAGGACAAGGCATGGGGCAAGGTAATGGTCAAGGACAAGGTAACGGTCAAGGACAAGGCAACGGACAAGGACAAGGCAATGCTCAAGGACAAGGCAAAGGAAAAGGCCAAGGACAAGGAAATGCTCAGGGGCAAGGCCAAGGACAAAGCAATGGTCAAAGACCAGAAAGCGGTCGAAGCCAGGGTTCTGGTCAAGGCAAAGGACAAGGTTTTTAAAGTGTTAATGGAAACAAATCTAAGTATAATTAAAACGTTAGATAATAATAATAATAATAATAGTAATAATTATATAAATTTAATAAAATCAAGACTAACTATCTGACATCCAGTGTATTAGTTACCAAGAGGTTTTATTTACTCAATACAAATGACAAAAAAGTAAATCGAGTCACTCTTCTGGCATATGAGAAAATATTTATCATCAATAGCAGAGCTGATTAAATATCAAATTAGAACGTTCTAAATAGGGATTAGTGAAATTTGGGATTGATATCATCTTTATTTTAGCTAGTTAAGTTTCTTATGTTCAATAAGCCATAAAGGTACAAGCCGCAAATAAAAGTTTAAAATATTCTTCCAAGATAAGAAATAGATTGTTATACATTCGATATAACCGTAATAAATTCCGGCATCTAAAGATCATGAGAGTATGTTATTCTAGGTAATCCTTGTGTGTTTCCTATTAACGTAGTCTATTTTCGTAATAAACTATATCAAATTTATCACCAATTAGTGTTATTGGTATCGAGACACTAATTGTTCACATCTTGAATAGGGAGTCTTTCATGGGTCACGCCAGTAATATTCTGTATCGATGAACATGAATCTAAAATGTCGCAAATCATACTGGATAAATACGACACTTCTCATCCACATGGAAATTTAAGTCACCAGTTATTATTACTATGTAACGCAGGGTGCTAATCAAGACGAGAATCTAGCTTGTTCCATCCTGTGTTATAAAGATAGTTAAGGCGCTGGCACAGGTGTTATGCTTTCATTCAAACAACAATTATAACTCCAAACTGATTTTAAAAACAATTAATTGCAAGTATAATTACTTACCGTTAAATTAGAGAAAAATGAAAGAAAAAACAAATTTCTAAAATAATCCAGAAGAGGATAATATAAATATAAACAAGAAACTATGATTAAAACAAAACCAGGCTTTGTGTCGAACACTACGACCAAGAAAGATTATACCTAAAATGGAAAATAAAATATTAATACACAGTATGAATAATGTATGAATAATATAAGCATAAATCAGAATAAATTCAGATTAATACTAATAGCAGCGAAACAACACGACTCAACCCAATAACAACGACTGGTTTCGACCTATTCAAGTCTTCATCAGGTTGCATAGAATGTCTAACGTTACCATATTGCTCGAGATTTATATACACAATTTTCAATAGGAAGCCACGCACTTAATCCTTTAGTTCTTTTTAACAAAGGAGGTGTGCTATTTTAATCTCTGTTCTACTTGTGAACTTACGTAACCCGGTGTTTTGAAAAAATCCCAACCATAATTTAATAGAATTAATATGTTTGTACAGGTGTGAAAGTGCCCAACATAATAAGAAAATAAACCTAAATGTACTTCAAATGAATTAATCGTAGCTTCCTATTTGACAATTGATATATCTCATTGCTTTATAAACATAGTAACGGTGGGTTGAGATTTTTGTGTTTCGGGCGATTGACGCTTTACTGAAGTTGTGTTTGTGATTAACTTTTCCAGAGACATTCTATTTATTTTAAGGTATTTATTTCAACTTACTTGACACTAAATAACCAGAGAGGCTTTTATGTTTAGTGTAAGCAGTGATTATACTATATTGGTAGTGTTCTAAATAACTCTTCGGTTGAAGTATTTTAAAATGTTTATTTATTATTCTTGAAACCGTATTGCCAGTTCTAGAAAACGACATTACTGGAACTACAGTGTCACCTTTTTCGGCCGATTCTATTATATCTTCCGAATATTTTTTGTTTAACCCTGTTGGTTCTAATGATCCCAGAGTATCAATACAAAAGGTTTCTCGTTTTAGTCTATTAATTCGGTCCTGCCAATCAGAACCTGAGCTCTGTATTTGTTCAATCGGTATTAAAATATAACTACCGATAGATGGACGGATGTAATCCGGCAGGGAAGAGTTATATGCGTACACTTCTAAATGTGTATATAAAGAAGAAAGTCTATGTTTTCTTTCAATTGTAAATCGGTGGCCATTAGCTCTTATGCGAAGAGATGTACTAGTTTCGCCAACATATTGCTTATTACAGAAGTAGCACTGATAAGCATAAATAACGTTTGAAGAAGAGCAATCAATATCTCCCATTATGCCAAATGTTTTTTGGGTGACAGTGCTCGTAACATTTGAGCAATCACTTATTAGATGACAAGTCTGTAGTTCTTAATATTGCATGGTTTTGAACCCCAACGGCTGGTAGTTGGAATACCGGTATTTGACCGACGTTGTTTTATTTGCAATTCCCTAACAGTTTTGCCTTTAATACCACGCATCCACCTTTTAGAGTAATTTCTTTTACACAAAGCTTGAAAAAGAATACCCCATGCCTTATCAAAGTCGTTTTCGTTAGAACATATTCTAAAAAAATCGTATAATTTGTGATCTTAATAAACCTTTAAATGTATGTTTGGGATGAAAAGAATGTTTGTGCAACATCTGATGAATATCGATTGGTTTAAAAAATACGTTGATCAGTAAGGTGTTATTGTATTTAGGGTGTTTGAATACAGTGGTATCTAAATAATTGACCGAATCAATACAGATAGAAGATTTCAATTTAATGGGTGGTTCATGTGTATTAAACACATTTAGAAACTCAGGGTGTGCATCCTTGCCATGTGGCCATATTATGAAAATATCATCCAAATACCGGAATTAGGTATGAGGTTTTAATGGACATTTAAGTAATGCCGCCGACAATAGCAGAAATAGTAGAACATTGAATTAGCCCAAAATAGTACGACTAGTTTTGGTTGTAAAATCCCTTTTCAAGAGCAGATGTCTCTGTTTTATATATGCTTAGTTTGCTTATATCTAACATTGTGTTTTGTGACAAATCAGCCCGTATTTACACCTGCATATTAGCAACAAATATTGGGCTTCAAATATTCGTTAAAAATACCGCTATATAATTAGTCTTATAATTTACATGTAAAATAATTTTTTTTATTATTCTGAATCTGACAGATCTACTTAAATATAGAATTTGTACAATTTTAATCACGACAAAGCCTAAACAAAAAACGGCGGGTTAAATGTAAATTACAGGAATATGATACATGCTTCTGATCGTTGAATATATTACAGTTAATCTGTATTATCATGTAATATGTATATTAGTATACATATAACCTGATTACACATATTTACTGTATATGTGCAATATCCGTTTATCATAAATGTAAAAAGCAGTGTGTGTGTGTGTGTATGTGTATGTGTGTGTGTGTGTGGGTGTGTCTGTGAATGTGTGTGCGCGCGTTCGCCTGTACGTACGTGAATTTGTGAGTGCGTGTGTATGGAAGTGGAAGTTTTTTGTTTGATTAGTTTCAAGTGTGTATGGCTTTATTTATTTATAAGTCCGTCATAGGATATATATATATATATATATATATATATATATATATATATATATATATATATATATATATATAATATATATATATATAGACTAATCAGTTAAGAGACTCCAAATTCCCGTACTTCTACGCTTCGCCGTGTCCATCACAACATTCAAAAGTCAGACCTTGAAGGTAGCAAGATAATTGTTGTTGGGATGATCACGTGTTCGAAAAATTAGCCGTCATTATATGAATGCTACAGATGAAGAACAAAATAATTGCATTGTTTATCATCAAGTGTTTGTATATGTTATGAAAGAAGACAAAATGCTTTCAACCTTGTATCGCTGTTATGCAAATATTAATGTTCTTTTGGGTTAATGAGTTATTAGAAATGTTTAATGTTTTGCTGATGATGATGATTGATGTTTTACGGCCACTTTTGTGCACAAGGTAGGCTAAATGGGCCGAGCGACCTCCAAAGGTAATGAGGCGAAGCGAAAGACGAAACAACCTTCAGATATGCCCACGCCGGGATTCGAACACGGGTGGTAGTGATCTGTAGTGGCAGCCTACCATCATCATGTTTGGACCCAAGATAGGCGACCCCGTATGCAGCGGACTTCTGTAGCTATGAAAAGGTTACTGGGAACACTGTAAGTGCATAATTCAGGCCAATGGATATTCTATATCTGAAGCCTGTAACATTACATAGACAGTGATCATTAATTAATGAATGCCTATGTGATATCTAGTCTTGAAATATGGTTTTATGAAAACATAATGGTGTAATAATAGTTACGTAATTTAGCGCCAATATATTCCAGCAATTAATAAAATTGATTTGATAATGCGATACGATGGTCATTCTTCAACAAAATGATATAGGCCTCGTATACACTTGTCTCTATGCAAATATTGATTATACTATCGTATGACTAATGTTTTGTAAATATGGCCTATATAAATCAATAGAAAAAAACCTATATATATTTCAGGATATGTAGAGTTTTTATGGGGATATAAGATCTGATAATATGTGAATTATTTACTTAAAAGGGGTATATATATATATATATATATATATATATATATATATATATATATATATATATATATATATATATATATATAGAGAGAGAGAGAGAGAGAGAGAGAGAGAGAGATAAACGAAAGTTCAAGTAAGTATGTCTCCCCTTGGGTGTTAAAAAACTAATTGTCAAGGTATGAATTGTAAATTAAATCAATTAATAAAAAACATCCAATTTGTTTGGCTACGAATAAACATACTTGGTGATAGCAAGTCCGTGGACAAGGAATATACATTACTGACATGTTATTACAGGAACAATTATAAAGTTAAATATCAATCGCTTAAGGTAAGTTACGGTATTATCAAAATATTAAATCAAGTAATGGAATGTATTTTATTGCTATTTATTTGGAATTTTAATATTGAAAAGGATTCAGTTGCCGTCTTTTATTAGCACAGGAATTGTCTGCAGTTTTACTATCGTACAGGAATCTTTAGAAGCTTTCATGTAGCACATGATTCATTTGCAGTTCAGGAATCGAACATGATTCATTTACAATTTTAGTTCGCAATGGTTTCATCTGCATTTTTAGTATTGCATCGGATTGATTTCAGGTTCTAGTATCGCACGGGATTCATAACTGGTTTAATAATAATAATAATAATGTATATTTAATAAAGCGCCCTTACTAGCAGGAGCCATTCAAAGGCGCTGTACAAATAATATGTAATTTAATAATACCCCAAATAATGTCTGTAAAAATCCTGTAATGATTTAAAAGATAATAATTATTTATCTGTGAAAGCGACCTTAAATAGGTGTGTTTTTTAGAAGAGACTTAAAATTTCCAAGAGACGACACATTTCTAATATTTGCCGGCAACTTATTCCACAAATTGGGGGCTGCAACACTAAACGCACAATCACCATATGACTTGAGCCGAGACACTGGCACCTGCAATAGTATCTGACTGGATGACCTGAGTTTTCGGGATGACTTTCTAATGGAAACCAGTTCACACAGGTATTCTGGTGCCATATCATTAATAGATTTATAAGTTATTAACAGAATCTTAAAATGGATACGCTGTCTAACAGGTAGCCAATGTAGTTTTTGAAGAATGGGGGTAATATGATCATATTTTCTAGTATTTGTTACAATGCGAGCTGCACTATTCTGAATTCGCTGAAGGCGATTAATGTTATAATCAGATATGCCATATAACATGGAGTTACTATAGTCTATACGAGATGTAACAAAGGCATGAACTACAGTTAAAAGTGATTCTTGTGTCAAGAATGGTTTTAAACAGTGGATGGTCTTAAGATGATAGTAGGCAGCTCGGCATACTGATGTGACATGTTCATGCATGTTAATACATTGGTCAAAAATAACCCCTAGATTTGTTACTGACCCATTAGGGGTAATCGAAGATGTACCCATCTGTAATGCTGGTGTCTTTAGGGATTTAACACAATGTGGTGATGCCAAATATAAAATATTTGTTTTATTATAATTTAGTTTTAGAAGATTTTGAGTCATCCATAGCCGGATATCGGCAATACAATGTTCTAAATTCTTCAAGGAAGAGGAGAAATTTAACTCATTGTCAGGATCCAGTGATATATACAGCTGTGTGTCATCAGCATACAAGTGATATTTAATCCCATATCGCTGCGCAATGATCCCAAGAGGACGGGTATACATTGTGAAAACCAGAGGACCAAGAACTGAACCCTGTGGTACACCAGATAACAAAAACTGAATGTCAGATGAAATACCATGAACAGACACTCTCTGGGAGCGTTGTTCCAGATAGGATCTAAACCATTCAAGTACTCTACCTGACAGACCAAACATGTCTTTTAACCTAGAGAAAAGTACATTATGGTCAACTGTATCAAATGCAGCAGACAGGTCCAGAAGAACAAGTATTACTGGCTTACCTTGATCAATTGACATCATAATATCATTTTTCACTCGAACCAAGGCTGTTTCAGTGCTGTGACCACTTTTATAGGCAGACTGTAGTGATTCATTAAGGTTATTATTGATTAAATATTTGTTTAGATGGAAAGCAACTGCCTTTTCTATAACTTTAGATAAAAATGTAAGATTTGAAACAGGTCTGTAATTGTTTAGAATATTACAGTCCAGAGTGTGGTTTAGGATGCCCTCTGGCGTAGAAAGCTTATCGATGGAGAAAACACTATATTACTCCTAATGGCCGAATTCTTGTTCAAATTATCTCATCGATTCACCCACTTACTCACCCATAAAGTCACATAATTTCGTCAAACATGGACTTCGTATACTTTCCATACACTTATAACAGGCCTAATTTCACGATAAAGAATAAGCATATTTTAGAATTAGCGTTTTACTTTGTTAAATCCTTTATTACATAATATCATATTTTACAAAATGTATGTTCTTTTATATGAATAAATGTGTAATATATATATATATATATATATATATATATATATATATATATATATATATATATAAATTGACTATTTTCTTCTCCCACAGTCAATGTCAATAGTTGATAAATTGTTAATTCATTGATCGGTGTGTTATAAATGATATATTTACCAATTTGACATCCGGTTTATTTAACTAAACACCGCAACTCGAAAGCCGTTAGAATCTCCGATGTATTGTTAGGCTTCAAAAGATTGTATTGCGTTTATTACAGTAGAAGACCGATATATGGTTAGGCTTTTTCAAGAAACATATTATTGAACCTACGTCTCCATCAAGCCAAGGATCGTTCAGTGGACTTTTAATTGTTTTCTACGCTATCTTAAACAGAGACTCTTATTGAAAGATTGATATATACAAGGGTATTCCATAACAATATAGTTTATGTTCAATTTCAGGAATGATTAAATGACGCTGAGAATGTAGACTTTCTGCTTGGCACAATTTCCTGCGGGTATATATATATAGTGGCCAAACTTGTACATCCTTTAAAAATATATATCTCCATTAATCTATGCAGAATTATCGCAATACATATTTGAATTTTAGCATACAAATCTACACCCCTACACATATATACATACGTAGACCGATATATGTCAGGGATACTCATCAGGCTGTGAGGAAAATATGTCACTCCCACAATGAAGCGGTTGATGTAGGCTACGCTTAAAAAGAGGAAGCAAATAAAAAGTACCATTTGACCCCACAACTCGCAGTTAGCAACATGTACAAGTGGTTCAGTAGGAGGTTAACATACATACAATATAAAAACGTTGACCTTCAGTTGACATTAAGCATTAATGTATTGTGGCTCGAATGTAACCTATATATACAATCATTTAGATACTACAGATGCTGATCTCAGCTCCATGCTGGGTTCGTACAGCTAAACAAATCCTAACTCTATCAACTATACGGGCAGAGACCCAATAGGTACGGTGTCGTGAATTTGTTGTTTGAACGGGATGAAAAGTTCTGCTTTTACTGGATCTTGGTTCGCCAACTAACGTAAAAGTTTGAGCTGAGCACACGACAAAATTGTATAATGTAGACTACCGGTGTCGCCAAGTTGTTACCCGATCAAGATGAGAATGTGTGCCTTTCAAGAACGCTTGAACGCCAAGTTGTAACCCGATCAGGATGAAAATGTATACCTTTTGCATTATCTTCCCTTATCATCATGAGTTACGTTATTTCTTGTTCCAATACCTTTGCTTGTATATATGATAATCACCTTATTTGCAATACAACCTTTATAAATGATTTGGATATTTTCATTCTACACTAAATAATATGATATCCTAAAAACTGTTTTCAAAAGCTAATGACGTAAAAATGCCTGAATCATTAATTGCCCGTGCGCGTAAATTCGACCATTTAATAACGACCACGAGACATATAACGTATTTGTATGAATACCAGCTGTTATTAATATTCAGCTCTAAGGAACAATCCGTCTATTGCTTGTTATGTTAGAACTAAGGCGGGTCGGACATGCACATGTATGGCCACAGTCCTATATTCCGAGAAAATGAGTTGACAAATGAAACATCGAATAAACGTAGTAAACATAGGGATTAGAAAGAATAACATGAAGATGTCATCGCTGGCAGCTGTCAGCAGTTATGATTCGAAATATAATTGCCGAGAACGTGTGTGAGTGAGAGAGTCAGTGAGGCAGTGATTCACTCAATCAGTGTTTTATTTAGCTACGGGCGCCATTAACACATGTGGCCGAGGGACGCCTCCCTAGGAGTATAGCCTACAAAACCTAGTATCTAGGTTCTATTATAATCCAAGCATGAAGATTTGCAGTTCAGTTCACTAACCGATGCCGTATATAGTTAAATTATGGTGTGATGATTACATAATTTAACACAAACAGATATAAAACAATTGATTTGATAATGTTCGTCAACAAAGAATATGGGTCATGTTTAGGCTGGTATCTATGAGAATATTGATTGTGACATCACGTTATTAATGACGTTGACTCAGAGTAAGTGATATGGTCTTCATAAATGAATTAAAAAACTAGACATATTTTGGGATTACATAAATTGGTATTCAGAGAGAGAGATAGAGAGATAGGGGGTGGTAAGGTAGGGAGGCAGGGAGGGATGGAGGGGAGATGAAGGAAAGCTCATGTAAACATGCCAACCCTCGGGTGATAACGAACTAATTGTCAAGTTATCAATTGTAAATTAATCAATGAATAAAATAGTCTTTGCTTGGCTACAATTAAACAATTTCGGTAACAGCTTGACCTCGGGCCAGGAAGATCCCCAGCTGACATGTTTTGACAGGAACATTTCCTGACAAAATAGGTCCATTCTGGTCGAAATACTGAACAAATGCTAAACTAACGATATATATATCATATTAGGGATATCCAGACAGCTCTGACATAACTTTAAGTTAAATATCAATCGCTTGAGGTAAGTGATGGCGTTATCAGAATATTCATTAAAATAGTGAAATATATTTCAATGCTACGGTGTCCTGTGTGGCAAAAAAAAGAGCAATCACTAAATTACTCCTAATGGCCGAATTCTTGTCCTGACTCACTCATCGACTCACCGACTTACCGACCCACTGACTCATACAACTGCGTCAAACAAGACTTCGTGCATACATATATTACAGACCCCATTTAAGATAAAGAAGAAGCATATCTGAGAATTAACGTTTTACTTTGTCAATCTCTGGATTAAGGAATAACATATTTAACTGCACAATTTATCTTCTTGTATATGAACAAATGTGTAATAAACAAATACTAACACACACACGCACGCACAGACACACATATACACACACGCACACATACACAAACACAAACACATACGATGAATATATATATATATATATATATATATATATATATATATATATATATATATATATAAATAATTGACAATAAAGTGTTGTCCCCCAACAGAACCAATGTCAATAGCTGATAAATAGTTAATTCACCGTTTGGCGTCAAAATATTATATTGCGCTTATTACAGTAAGAAGAAGAATGATATATGGCGCCAGTTAGGTTTTTTGTAGAAAAATAAAGTCAAGACTTTGTAATTGGCAACTGATAGATTCGGGATATGTAGAGTGCTATCGGATTCTGAATGCTGAATATTGTTTGTCATGAATAAGTAAATTAATCTTCTTTGCTCATTGCAAAATATTGAAAATTTTCATTTATTGAATACATTAATATTATTTTTTCCTCAGGTAGAATTATCCCAAATGATGGAGAAGAGTGAAACGATTGTATTTCTATTTCTCATTTCTTCTATCATATCTTCAAGGAATGTTATTGGTGAGTCATCGGATGATGCTTGATGTTTTCGACCGATTGCATCTTTTATGAATCAATAACCTATCCGTGTTGTTTAACATGAAGTTTATTTTTATCTATTCACTTTCGATTATTAAAATTTTAAATAACAGGAAATCCATCTGTTCACTTCGAAAATAGAGGTATCGTTCCCGTAAATGAATTGCTTCTATCTGATGATGACCCGGAAACTTGTGCGAATTTCAATATCGGCGTCGATGTACATACTCCGAGAGACTCAACATTCCGAATTGAAGTCGCCGATGATATAAAATATTACGCGAACGTTACCTTGATAGGCAACAACCTCGGCTGTGGCCACAACCTTTATGTGACGCCATTATCAGCAGCCGAGACAGAGAAGTGGACGGGTCGTTGGACCACTTGCTCTTTGAGGGAAGCGTCGATGTACGGAGACAAAGAGATATGTTCTTATGACTGTCTGTTTACAGAAAGCTGTGAAGAAATGCAAGTAATAAAAAGCCCAAGAATTGTCGAGGATAGTTCTTGGACTGTATGTCATGTCTGTATTACACCAGGTTTGTATTGTGTTTCTTCTATTAGTTATCGTGTTTTGTTTGTTTGATGTCTTCTGATTCTGACAGCAAAAAAGACGTTACTTAGAAACACACACACACAAAAAGCACTCATTTTCTAAATATTTAATTGATTGAAATTGATTGATTGACACGAACATCACTTGCATATATACACACACAAACAAAAATACAAACACAACTCGCACGCACACGCACGCACGCACGCATGCACACACACACACACGCGCGCGCGCGGACACACACACAGGTGTCTGTGTTTGGGTATGTATATGCGTTTGTATTTATTAGTTTTTTATTTGTTTGTATATATATATATATATATATATATATATATGTGTGTGTGTGTGTGTGTGTGTGTGTGTGTGTGTGTGTGTGTGTGTGTGTGTGTGTGTGTGTGTGTGTGTGTGTGTGTGTGTGTGCCCATGCGCGGAAGCGAGCGTGAGTGAAGGTTTGTGTGTTTGTATAGATCTCAGTGGATGCAGTATAAGTTCAAAAAAGAGTGGTATTTATCCATTTAATTCAACGAGATCCATGGCTGATTGTAACAAATGGACAGACATTTATTGTGATATGGACACAGACGGCGGAGGATGGACTGTAAGTTGTCCTATGTTAACGTTGTCTATCTTTACATTAAACAAAATTTCAGATGCAAAAGAAAAACATTAGTAAATGTT
Source organism: Paralvinella palmiformis (assembly GCA_025642065.1). Lineage (NCBI taxonomy): Eukaryota > Metazoa > Annelida > Polychaeta > Terebellida > Alvinellidae > Paralvinella > Paralvinella palmiformis. Next base: position 57,189 of record JAODUP010001740.1, read on the forward strand.
CATCTTCATCTTAAGATAAACCAGATGTAAAATGTGTCTATATTATTGTAGGTAATATTGAGACGGAAGGATGGGTCAGTAGATTTCTTAAGGGAATGGCAAGATTACAAAAATGGATTTGGATCACTGGATGGAGAGTTTTGGGCAGGTAATTTTTAAATATTAATATTAATCTCTCTCTCTCTCTCCCTCTGTGTGTGTGTGTGTGTGTGTATGTGTGTGTATATGTGTGTGTGCGTGCGCACATATATATATATATATATATATATATCGGTGTATATGTGTATGTTTCCGTACGTGTGTATGTGTATGTGTGTATATGTGTATGTGGTGAGTGCAAGCGTGCGTGTGTGTTTATTTGTGTTACTGTTATGACTATAATGATTACAGGTAATGAACTAATTCACCAGTTGACAAATGACGGCCGTACCTATACACTAAGAGTAGATCTGACCAATTATACGGGACAATCAATATTCGCAAAGTACGACAACTTCTCATTAGGTCCAGAGTCTGATAAGTACATGTTACATGTCAGTGGCTATGATAAACGAAGTAGTGCAGGTAATTGCCACTCATAGACTTGACTGAACGTGTATATGTACTATATGTAGATAGATTTAGGCAGAAATCTAGGTAGACGGATAGGTGTGGGTGTGCTTAAAAGTTTCAAAATACTTTAGCTGATTAGTTTTCAAATGTGCACGTGCTTAGGTCTAAGTATGCGCATATATGATGAGTATCCCATATATATATATATATATAGTGTGTGTGTGTGCGCGCGCGCGCGTGTGTGTGTGTGTGTGTGCCAACGTGCGTTTGTGTGTGCCTGTGTATAGGCTACTCTACTTTATATGAATCTGACTGTGTCGTTATGATTTAAATAGGTGAAAGTAATGTTTGAGTCGATCTTTCCAACATGTATTATTAGGTGACAGTTTGAAGATCCACGATGGTTGTAAGTTCAGTACGATTGGTGTTAACAATTCAGTGCACTTTCTTGTAAGTTCCATCAGATTTAATAAGGCTCCTTGGTGGTACTGTTGTTGTGCCGATGCTGTACTGACTGGCCATTATGGAGAGGTCTGGGACAATAACTCAGGCGACGGCATATTCTGGCTTGATCCTTGGGACAACAAGAAGTATGCCAAATTTGCCGTCATGATGATTCGTCCGACAGTCTGAGAAGTTTTGTTTCTAAATTCGATCTGATGATGTTCATAACCAGACACCGTCAATTTAGTAATTAATCTCGGTTATCGATTCTGGAATTATAATTGACAAATTGAAAACAAATATAGAATTGTTCAAATTGATAATATAGGTTGTTAGTAAATAAATTCATTTATTAATATATAGGAGGTAATCCATCATTTGTACAGGTGTGTCGAATATAACTAGTCTGTTTGTTTTAAGTGACTGTAAATAGTTGTGATCATAATCAGTATCATTGTCATGATATCCATGATCATCATCATCATCACTCTACATCTTCAGCCCATATCTATCATAATTGACACAGAGAGTACAGTGATCAATAAGATAATATTAATCCCTATTAACCATTTAGATCATCACCGTAAAACCAGACGTGATAAAATAAATAGGTTTATTTAGAATTGAGACTTCCTTTTGTGAAATAAGGAAATGAAAAATGAAATTGAATTGCAGTGTTCCAAAACAATTAATAGCAGTAGAAATTTGCAACAGGTTTGTTTACAAGTGTTACGATATTGAGTTGAAGTTAGAAATTTTACTTTACATAACCGGGTAAATAGTCAGAAACTTTGCTGCTGATTTTGTTACTTTATAGTCAGTCAGCTAATGGTATAGGTGGGTGACTAAAAATGTCACGTGGAAGTCGTTCGGCGTGATTTAGCAGGTGTTTCATCCTGAGTAAATTGACTCATCTCGTATTGCTTTTATCTGTTTTATAATTTGCACATTGATTATAATGTGTATACGTTAGAGATATGTCTATCTAGCCATATTGATAGAAGGGTTAGACACCGACGTATGGAACTGATAATTATTTCAGATTTCATTTTACCATATTATCGTCCAATCAAAACATTTTAAAATATATTTGTGGGTAGAGAAGTACCATTTATTTGTTTTTATATAACAAACATCATATACACTGAGAGATGTGCCAGTCATGGCGTCGGTTCAAATGAATATCAATAACAACCACTTTGAACACAGAATACTAATATCAACTAACTACTAGGTAATAATTATTGATTACAATATTTCTGAAAAGAAATATTGGAATGAGTGGGTGGGAATTTGAATTAATCTAAGGGTTATTTATGATAAGTGTATTAACATGTATGAACATCAGTATGCCGAGCTGCCTATTACCATGTTCAGCACATCCACTGTTTAAAATTATTCTTGACACATGACGCACTTGTAACTGTAGACAATGCCTTTGTTACATCTTGTATTAAATATTATAACTCCTTGTTATATGGCATATCTGATTATGACATTATTCGCCGAGCATTATAGTGCAGCACGTATAATGACAAATACTAGAAAATGTTATCATTTAACCCCAATTCTTTAAATACTACATTGGCTACCTGTTAGAGAGCGCATCAATTTCAAGATTTTATTAATAACTTATAAATCCAATAATGATATGGCCCCAGAACCAGAGTCCATTAGAAAGTCAGTTCATCCAGTCAGATATTATCGGAGGTACCCGTGAGTCATATGGTAATTGGATATTTAGTGTTACAGCCCCCCCTCCAATTTGTGGAATTTAAATATATTCTAAAAATAGACCTGTTCAAGGTCACTTTAACAGATAAATAAATATTATCTTTTAAATATCTTATTTACAGTTTTTACAGACATTTTTCGGGTATTATTATATTATATTTATTTGAACGGCTCCTGCTAGTAAGGGCGCTTTATTAATATACATAAATTATTTTTATTATTATTATTGTATATGATTATAACATCAATCACCTTCAGTGAATTCAGATTAATATAGCTCGTATAGTAGTGACAAATACTCGAAAATAGGATCATATCACATCAATTCTTCAAAGCCTATATTGACTACCTCTTAGTTATCCTATCTATTTCAAGATGTTTCTATTAACTTATATATTTATCAACGACATGGCACTTTAATACCTGTGTGAACTAGCGTCCTTTTGGTACACTGTTCAAGATTAAATTGAAAAGGTTCACAAAAGGTTTTGTAAATATATTTTATGTTTTTCTTCTCCAACACCTCCAGCTGCGTTGCGTGGAGAATGTCGAAGACTCCCATTGTCAATTCAATATATGTTTTAGATGTGTGAAGTATTGCATCCGCTTAGTAACCGGTCATAACGTATATACACATTCATGCTACGGTTACATGGGCTTGAAATATTAAATATATATTGTTTAGGTATGGCTTCGGACATGTTTGGATCAACCAAACTGTTGGTGATACAAACTTATATTTAGAGATCTTAAAGAGTCGGCTACGAGATTGCGTCGCACAAAATTTGCCTGCTCAAATTAATTCAATGCCAAAATTGTCGACAATTTTCAGATCTTCACAAAACTTTACTCTTATAACACAGTAAATTTGCAAAAGAAATATTAAATTTCTTTAGCCAAATTTCGTTGTACATCTCCCAAATTATCCACAGAGTGATTGAGAGGTGCATTGCCAAGAAGTGCAAGAATATGCATGTTTTGTGTAAATAACGGCATTCGTGTAATAGAGGATGAGTATCATTCCATTTTTATCTGTCCTCTGTACTAACACCTCAGGCATCATTCGTGATAACTATTTTAATGCATTTGTTATATGATGTAATCCGATAACAAATATGTAAGTATCAATCAGTCTAATACGTTTACCACACTCTAGATGTTCATAACATGTTCAACGAGTTGTAATTTGGATCTTGTATATTTATGTACATATTATTTGCCATGCTGACAATTGTACAAGTACTTTATACCATGAGTCTCACGTCTCTTAGGTACACAATAAAGCTTATCTTATCTTATCTTATCTAGTTAGTGTATCAATTTCAAGATTTTACTATTACTTTATATATCTATCTACATAATTCCCCCTTAACTAGTGTCGATTAGAAGGTCATCCCGAAAACTCAGGTTATCCCGTCAGATACTTGTGCAGATGTCTGTGTCTCGCATCAAGGCACATGCTAGCTGCCACATTTAGTGTTGCAGCTCCTATTTGTGGATTGGGTAGCCGGGAGACATGAACATTTAATTTTTTTTTAATCACACCTATTCAAAGTTACTTTCACAGATAAATAGTATTTTTTGTTTAAACCTCCAATAGTGTTTTACAGACCTAGTATTGGGGTATTGTTATATTATGTAGTATCTGTGCAGTGCCATTCAATGGCTCCTTGTAAAGGCACTTTATTAAACATATTATTATTATTATTATTATTATTATTATTATTATTATTATTATTATTATTATTGGTCGCATCCCATTTATCGCATCATGACTGTAAACAATAATATTGTTGTCTTGTTGTATTTTTTCATATATAACAAAATATACCGTGCCAGACGTAATATCACATTAACATCAACAAGAGGCAAACAACGTTTGGAGTAAGCACATCATCCCTCTATGCCATATTTACAAATCTACCAAAGTACAATACAGAAAAGTAAAATTGATAAGATCAATATTTTTCGATAAGAGAATGTATGCTCGAGTCTCGATACACGATACTCAAGACAATGCAACAAGCTTAATTCGTGTATAGCATTTTTCCCAGTATAAGCATCCCTCTATTTCTTTGCATTAGTGAAACACACATGAAGAGAAATATTACATACATTAATAGATAATACACGAAATACATTGCAATATTGACATAGAAAAGTGTTTTACGGCAAAAGGTTGGGAGAGGACAAAAGTTAGTTCCCGTTCAAGTATCAGCCTGATAATCGAATGACGTCATAACATAGATGACTTTTAACTGAATAAATGAATTATAGTTATGATATATTTGCTATCCAACCGGTTCGACAAACAAACTTTAGCTGTCTTACGCTAATAAATAAGGCTGCTAGGTAGTAGTATTTGAAACGATGTAGGCGTATATTTAAATATTTTATTTGTAGTTTTGTTAGCAGTTTTATTTAAAGTGGTGCACACATAGATTACGTTTGAAATGAAAAACCCTTTATTTTGTGATATTTATGCAGAATGTTTCATCAGGTTTACACCAAAAATATACGAGTCACACATTTTCGATCCGGTGCTATATGACAGTTCACATTAATTGATTTTGATCAATATAGATATAGGATTTAGATCACATATGATTGCCAGCCCATCGGTAACACTCTATATTTTGTTCATGTTGCGATACTGAATTTATCTTTTGGTAATGAATGAGTTAATCAATATTAATCAAATAGCCAATGGATATGCTGAAGATTGGCTAAGTTTAGTAAAATCAACTCAATATTGGCTAATTTTTGAAAAACAGATAAGGTATCAACCAACTTGGTCTGAGTATCAAAAGGAGCCCATTGATTATTCGAATTATCAGATCTTTTGACATGCTGCTTACACTGATATGGCGACATTTCGATGCATCGAACTTCAACCAACTTAATTATGTGGATTTAAATGTAGTCGTTGATTGAAAACAAACTATGGGTAAAAGATAGTTGAATGCATGCAATATTTAACGTTTGAATGGATAAATATTTAATATAAGACATTTTATCAATAACAAGATAATAGGATGTAATGATGTTTGACTTTCTTTCTATCCACAGGCAGAGTGTTTTTAAAAATCTCTGACTTAAAAATTAATGTAGCCTAGTTGAAAATATGTAATTAATACTAGATAAAATAACACAAAAGATAAATCAAAGAAATGGCATGGCGTTTTTTCTACCCTAAATATATGATCATTAAATTATTAGAAAAAGTTCAATTTGAAGAATAGCATTTAAGAACGTTTAGAGAACATTCATAAAATATTCTTGCATTTCATTCAGATGGATTGTCATAGCCCAATAAATAGCACTGTACAATATAATCATAGATCACATAATTATATTCCAATATATACTATACATATTTTGTACAAAACCCTTTTTACTTTACTTTTACAAGAAATAACATATCGACAATAAGGTAAAATACATTTATAAAACAAGTAAACATTTTATAAACCATTTATTTGATGGATAGATAAAATCACACATATATTATAACCAATATATTATTAAAAAGACTTTGTGAGAAGATACACATATACAGTCTAGGAAAAAGGTTTTGTTTTTGATTTTTTGGTTTGATAATCCAGCCAATATAATCCCTATTTCACGCGTAACCAGCATAGACATGCACTATTCTCAATATTTCGGTTTGCTACAACCGATGGGGTGATTGCAATTGACCAATTAATGAGCGCCCTTTTGTTTGGTAGCCAATCCATTTGAGACCGCTTGTGGGCTATATAAGTGAAAAGCCTCTTCATTTTAACAAAATATTCCTCAACTTCATATGAGATAATTAGCAACTACTATTCAATAAGAAGGGACCACGCTGGAAATATATTTACGCCGTAATTGGTTTTACAACATTTCTATATACCCGGTTATTTCTATACAACGACCAATATAAATATGTGTGGTGTCTATGTTCCATGACGCCGAACCCAAATTTCGTTTATATGGCGTTATTTAGCCCATTTATTAACATATAGTGGCGACATTGTTTCAAAGTGAACTACTTTCCCCAAAAATAAAGAACCACGGAATCATTCAAAGATTGCTAAATCATTGACCTTTTGTTTACTGACCTGAAACTAGGTCGTCTTATCTTACAGATAACAACAGGTAGGACAATCTAGGAATATCACTAGGTAAAGTGACATGGAATATCTGCTTTAAAAATACTTGGAGTATTACAAATCTGATTAATGGAATAATTACTAATTGAACTAATTAGATAATTAATAATAATATTAGAGAATTAATAATATTACAAGAAATATAATCGAGTATTAAAATAAGTAATTATCAGAGTAATAATTGGAGAGATGTCAGAATTAATAATAGGAGTAATAGCAGAAGTACTTATTGTAATAATATAAGAATATTAATAATTGAAATAATAAAAGATTTATTAATAGAAATACAATTATAAGAAATAATCTCAGCAACAACAGGATTAATCATCGGAGTAATAGTATTAATAAATTAAATAATTAACATAAGTAATAATTGGAGTAATAACATAAATAACTAATATGAGTAATAACAGAAGTAATAATAAGAACAACAACAAAAGTTATAATCGGAGTAATAACGGAATTAATAATCGGAGTAATAACAGAAGTAATAATCGGAGTAATAACAGAAGTAATAATCGTAGTAATAACAGAAGTAATACTGGGAGTAATAACAGGAGTAATGATCGGAGTAATAAAAGGAGTAATGATCGGAGTAATATCAGAAGTAAAGACAAAATCAGATCGTTGAAAGTTTTGTCAATCTTTGATCCATCCATTGATCTTTTTACCTTTCATCTTAATGATAAAAAGTAGCCCATTTCTATGGAAACGGATACCTTCGTGTACCAATTGGTAGCGTAGTTGATCACATGCGTATAACACCTGAGTTCAATATTTTACTTGCTTCATTAGCTTTGAAGGTGTGCGTTAAGCCTGTCGCAGAGAAACATCAACATATTTACATATAACACGTGTTGTGGCATATCAACATTAAATACGACTGTTGTAGATATATTGTTTGTGTAAATGTGCAAGTCGAGTTGAAGAAAGGGATTTCGTAGATGAGTAAACTTTCTAAATCATGTGACAAGGTTAAGAGCGGAAATTCAACAATATGTCATGAAAGAGTGCGACTAAGGATAATATAAAAGGAAATACAAAGAAACACCTTTACAATAATTCGCTATAAATACCCATGAGACTACTCTAAAGTTGTTTGTTCCCGTTAATCATTATGTTTACTAATCGTCTTCAGAGTGAGCACATCACTTTAAGTTTTGAGACAATATTATCATATCTGTGTCTTTACATCCGTATAGCGTATAGCTAGAAACCAAGGTCCCACTTTTCGAATTACTGGTGCACATAACTGGCAGTTATGGATGACATTCTGAACTGACTTTGAAACTTCATCAAAACATACAGACGTAAGTTGATGGCTATTCTGAAACGTCATTAAAATAAATATGAATTACAGATGAGTGATACAATTTATGGTTTGCAGTAACGTTCCTTTATGAAATACATTTATTATTATTATTATTAGTAGTAGTAGTAGTTGTTGTTGTTGTTGTAGTAGTATTCAAAGAGATTTAAGAGTGCCATTTACGGTTGACAGAGGTCATCACATGGCAATATATATCGAACGACATCAATCCAATCTATTTAGTTGATTCGATGACGACTTTTGTACGAGAGAAATTAATCAGAAAATCCGATTACGAGAGACGGGATACTTTCCTGGGTTAACTTTCTTGGATATCTTTTATATTGTGCAACTCAATTAACGAGTATGTTCAGTATTGTTGACTTTTGACAAAGAGAAAGCTTTGGACAGAGATCGTTGAAATGATCAGCTTCTCACGTTTCCAATTCTTCTGTTTGTTGTGTATCATTGTCAGTTCGGTCATATATAAATGCATCGATTTATGGCGGTACAAACTTAGATTTTAATGGATGTTTAGATGTTAATGTTGTGAACCCATGCCACCATGTATATGTTTCCTAAATCACAAATATGCAAAGTCGAATCCTGATGATCGCCGTGTCTGTTGAGTTCTTCGTCAGTCATCAAAAACCAAACCTAAATCCGGGAACATCTTTCTGACTATGGGTCTCAGCTTTCATCAACACCGAGGCTGTAAAACAACAACATTCCATCATATTACGTCTAATAAAATAATATAATGCTTCACATTATGAATACCAGTTGACCGAACTGACAATGATACACAACAAACAGAAGAATTGGAAACGTGAGAAGCTGATCATTTCAACGATCTCTGTCCAAAGCTTTCTCTTTGTCAAAAGTCAACAATACTGAACATACTCGTTAATTGAGTTGCACAATATAAATGATATCCAAGAAAGTTAACCCAGGAAAGTATCCCGTCTCTCGTAATCGGATTTTCTGATTAATTTCTCTCGTACAAAAGTCGTCATCGAATCAACTAAATAGATTGGATTGATGTCGTTCGATATATATTGCCATGTGATGACCTCTGTCAACCGTAAATGGCACTCTTAAATCTCTTTGAATACTACTACAACAACAACAACTACTACTACTACTACTACTAATAATAATAATAAATGTATTTCATAAAGGAACGTTACTGCAAACCATAAATTGTATCACTCATCTGTAATTCATATTTATTTTAATGACGTTTCAGAATAGCCATCAACTTACGTCTGTATGTTTTGATGAAGTTTCAAAGTCAGTTCAGAATG
>JAODUP010001742.1:0-34286 GCA_025642065.1 Paralvinella palmiformis
CATGACCCAAGCAAGATCTATCTAGATCTATATTTGTTTCAGACAAAATCTTATTAAATTTTATTGAACATTATCAACCTATTAATCACAAAATGAATATGTAAGATATATATAAGTTTACAGTTACATGTACTGGAGCCATTGTATTTTGTTATTGTTAATAATATAATTGAACTTCTTCTAAAACTACATGACTATAATCAGATAATTTTTCCCTAATTACAGTAATTATAAGTAGCTGAGTATTTACATGATCACCTGCATCCATATTTATTTTTAAACGTAAGCAATCCTGTCAGGTTCTTATTTTATGGATAAGTGAATAAGTCGTCAACATGACAGTATTGCAACTCCCGGAGCCTCGAAACCGCGAACCCTCGGCTACGAGTCCTACGCTCTAACTAACTGCACCATCACATAAGTGCTTTAATTAGCTATATTTTTGTTGACAGAGGAATAATTTCAATGCGCTGCATCTAAAAAAATGAGAAAATCGTTATAATTTCTTGTCCCGTGGTCTAATCATTAATGGTAGCGTGTTGGACCACATATCAGTACCATCCGGGTTCGATTCTCGGCGTGGGCATATCTGAAGATTGTTTCATTTTTACTTCACTTCATTACGTTTGGAGGTCGCTCGATCAAATTAGCCTATCACGTGCACAAAAGTGGCCATAAAACATCAATATTCATTCGTTAAATATGTATGCTTAATTACTAATTAGTATAGGTTAGTACTAGCTATTGATGTTAGTGGATGCTTATGTTTAAAAAAATGTAACCAGCAGAATGCTCTTTACATTCAGATACCGGACACAGATGAACATTTCCGCAGCAGTCTAGATGAACTAATTGGAAAGTTTAGCCCAAATGTAAACATAATTAATTATTTCATATTACACCACCCTGTCTTTTGGTAGATTACCTCTGTAAGGTAAAAAATCTCAGGTCATTCCACATATATTTATAGCATGGTGTGACACCAAACTTTGTAAAGGTAAAAATAACTTATCATTTTAAATTGAAATATGATCTAAAATATTGCTAATAATTTAATTCTATATGTTTTTTCCTATATTTTGACAGAAATCAAGTGTTAGACTGAGAGACAAATCTCCACCTCCAAAAGTTACACAAATTGATTGTTCTTCAACCACCACCCTCTCTGTTGATCCTTCTGCCTTCACTGGCCCATTGACAAGCCTCCCTGCCATTACCAGCTTACCTTTAAGTTCTCCTGGCGTTATTAGCCTATCTAAAGATTGTACCACCAGTCTGTCCACAGACATTAGTCATTCACCAAGTGCAAGTCACCTTGAGGAAAGTGGTCTCAGACTTTACCAAAAGAGGACCATAGATGCACTTTTTAGCCTCAACACAAAGGAAACCTGCACTTAGGACTGGAGACTTGAGGTTGTGGTATGATCCAGCTCAGCCTAACCTTTGTGGCAACACGGTGCCAATACCCAATTTATTCTTTGCCAGTCTCTTGATTATATGGATGCCATACAGATTTTGGTCAATGCGCCTTCTTTGCCCAAAGCCTTGTGGAAGCCACCTTGCTGGCGCAAGGATATATAAATGGGTGAAACAGGACATAGACACTTATTATAATATGGCAACTGAAAATGTAGTATGTAATAAATGTGGAAAGAAATCCCCCGGTGGTCCTGGATCAGCTAGATCCTGGGCACAGGAGTTTATTTCCAGCTGTTCTAACTTACAAGTATGTATCACTCTTCAGCATTATGGTTTATTTATTTTATCATCTTCAGTAGTACCTAATGTTTTGCGAGCAGAAATTGCTGACTAAATATTCTCAGTACTGGACCTTATTTGTTGCATGGCATGTGAAATCATTATGTGTGATGTTATATTTATATATGCAGGTATACTTGTCACATTCGTGTAATTCGCTTACTTCCAGAACGTGGCTTAGGCAATAGTGCAACTCGCCTTATCAACAAGTTGAAAGAACAGCACAGTGAAGCTTGGTTGCAGAGACCTGTTACGTAACTTTTAATATGTGCAGTGGCATTGGCTTTAGCTGCTCTTATTTCTAACTGATAATTACAAAATACAATCATTTGTAACTAATAGTTCCCATTGTAATTTGGTGGAATTTATGGATGATGTGATTTCTCTTGACAGATACTTGACAGCATGTCAGTATTCCATTCCTGGCCAGACAACCCATATTTGAGGAACCTCCAACAGCCAGCATCCTTCCTACATACAAGTGGATGCTGACTGTCTGTGTACAGGATATACTTCATAGGCTAAATGAGGTGAAGGCTCAAATCACTTCAGTATATGGGGATATATTGAAAATTGTCTCCAGCAAAAAGGTATCCATTACGAATAGTCAGTGTGGTATTGGCACAATAAGTACCTGGGTGATGGTAGCAAGTGATGTCATTTTTAACAGTGTCATGTCTTATACATCTGATTCAGTAATTTAAATGCTATCTTTATCTTCAGTAATGAGTATGGCCAAGTTCTGAACTATATTAACAGTTAAAGAGTTTGGTGGCCTGGAGGGTATGGTCAAAGGACTGGTCCATCGCTATGAGGGAGGGAGGGAAAGCTGCACCATCTGTGCTCTATACAGATCGGGATTGCTGTTCCAGTACTCCTGATCAGCCTGCTAAGGTGCAGCAAATCTTTATGGGATGGCCAGAGCTCAATGTTCGGCTTGATATCTGACATTTCATGCGACAGCTAGCTGTTGGCTCCAGCGCAGATTCCCACCAACTGCATGGAACGTTTATGGCTAAGATGGCTAGCTGCATTTTTTAGCTAAACCCTGTAGTTATTACTGCATTACAAAAGGCCAAGAAAACTGAACTGATTTCTCGGGGTCTACATAACCCAAGTGATGTGGACATAGCTAAGGTTATTACAAAAGAAGAGGTACAACTGCACTGCCAGAAGAGAACCCGTGGCTGTATCCAGACTAGTTTCCTTTTAGAGGAACTGCTGCGAAGTTTGGAAGGGTTCTGATTCTCTTGGTGTGCCACTATTTAACGATGAACGGATGTGGCAGATTTGGAATGCCCAAAAGAGGCACATCAAATGTATCCAGGATATTGAGGGCATACCACTCCATATCACAAATAGCACACTAACAAAAGGTGGTATGTGTTTAAACATGTATAGATGTGCAAGAGGCTCAACCTCACTAGAGTCATTTCATCTGCACTTGGAGTGGTTTGTTCCAGATATGTATCTCCACACACACAGACACACACACATATACACGCACATATATACACACACACACACACAGATTTGACAAATCAAAATGTTATTTCAAATATATTTTACAGTCATTCCTTCAAAGTACACTTACATTTTCTAGGCACCAGTGCTAATGCGCTGAACTTTCAGGCATATGTAGTAGAAGGCCTGTCCAGGTGGAACATGAACCGGTCCAGAGCCACTTTGGAGAAAACTCAATTGCAAACTTATTCTGGATCATTGATCCAGCAGATGAATCACCTCAGTAAAAAGATCTTTGGGGGGAAGATGCTTCCAGATTTCATACATCCTGGCACTTTTACAGGTAATATAACTATTTTTGCTCATAATTAGCTAGTGTCTTGAAGGCCATGTATTTCCTGATCTGACAGAGATTTCAGTGCATATTTAGTAAAAGGTACCCTGTAGTTTCCGCAGTATGGCTTGATAGCTGAGATAATAGATGTTCTATTTGTCTTATTTCAGGAGAACTGATAGGAATAGAATATTTATTCCATCAGACTGGTGATTCACTTTCAGTAGGGCCAGATACAGAGGCAGCAGAGATGTCAGATGAGGCAGTGATGGTCATGATGGCAAAAAATGATATAGCAGATTTTGAAGATCAAACTGTGCCAGATGTAGTAGAAAGTCTGTTGTCAACTGTAACTTTGCCTATTGTGCCATCTGACACACAACTGCCAACACCTGGACCATCACCGTCAACATCAACTACAAAAACACCACCCGCAGCTCTACCAAGACCAGCACTGCCATTATCTCAGGATAAGGAAGTAAGATAAACATATGCAAATATCGTTCTTTGATCAAGTTAAAATAAAACCAGAAACTGCTGCAACTAAAACTTAATTTTTGTCCAAAACAATAATTTGAACCATTGTGTAAGTGTTCACGATGTACAAATTCTTAAACAAAATAATATTTTATGTACAATATTTTCATTTTGTTCCTAAAAATATATAAAACTTTCGTTATATATTTTCAGCAGTCTGTTGGCCCGGATAATGTGCCTGGCTTCCGTGCAGTGGAAAGGCTGGCACAGTACTTGGTAGACCTTAGGAAGGAAGCAGGCATCAGTCTATCTAATCAGCAGGCTAACACAATAGTGAGACTGTGGGAAGACCCGGATATTTATGACCAGAGTCGCATTATGTATTCAAACCGGTACCAACGCACTCCAAAAGAAGGTGTGCTTTTCCGGAGTCTGAAGAGAAAATCTGATATAGTGCCTGGTGTTGTCAGTACCACTAGGTCACTTTATCCTGTTATTTCCTTTTCATGTATCATAATCAGTGATTTGATTAGATTGAATTTTGTTGGAATATATACTTATGTTGCTAATAATAATAATACAACATATTTTATATAGCGCTCTAGATAATTTGATTAAAATTACCCTAAATAAACATATTATTTGTATGATATTCCTTAGTGAAAGTGGAACACTAGCATAAAAGCCCGACTGCTGCCGTCTTATAGAACATGTTTGCTCTAATGTGTGTGAAATATATGAGACTCCACATAAAGGCAACACACGTTGGGCATTAGTCATGAGTGGCTATAAACAAATTCGGCAGATGGTGCTAAATAACGGAATTGTGATGGGCAAAACAAGTCTGGCACTGGTGCAGATTAATCAACGCACACTCAGTTGGTGGTAATATGTCACCTATATTGTTAAACAACTTTTGTTATCATAATCCTTTGTGGATAATGTTACATGTAACATTTATATAATTGAAACTTTTTTTCTATTCCAAACTTTTTCTGCACTCACAGAAGTATTGATATTTAAGCAGAAACTTATACACTCTGTGACTATATTGTTACTCAGTACAGTATTCTTTTCTGTTACCAACTTGCAGAGTTGATTGGCATAAATTTTAGCCTGATTTTGTGTTAACTAGGTCAATTGCATCATGATTTATGAAAACTAATAATAAGGTGGAAGATTAAATATGTTTATTAATAAATTATATTTAAATGTTAGGCATGTTGTTAACTCCAGTACATAGTTACTAATATTTTTTCCTTTTTTAATAGGTACAATAAGAAGCTAAAACGCCAGGAAACCTACAAGGCATAAATTTGCCTCCTGGAAGTTTGGTAGCTAGGGCATCACTGCCAAATGCTAAACAACTTAAACTGCCACCAACAGCTGAATAACTCTTTCTTTACAATACACCTGTTAACACAGCTGGTCAAGCCCTGACCCAGCATATGAGAGGAAAATCAAATAAAACTGGACAGGGTGTAACAGTTCTCAGTAACAGCCAAGTAGCAGCTCAGGC
Source organism: Paralvinella palmiformis (assembly GCA_025642065.1). Classification (NCBI taxonomy): domain Eukaryota; kingdom Metazoa; phylum Annelida; class Polychaeta; order Terebellida; family Alvinellidae; genus Paralvinella; species Paralvinella palmiformis. The sequence goes on from JAODUP010001742.1 coordinate 5,553, forward strand.
AACAAATATTTTTATATTTCCAACAGCTTCATCAACATCTTCATCAGCAGAAATATCGAAAGAGTATGTTCCCTCTAGAACTACTGTGTACAGACAGAGGAAAAGGTTACAGGAGGGTACTACCAAGGCAGTACACAAACACCCATCTGTACCATATACTTGTTCTAAGTGCACACAAGATAGGACAGCTGCTACGGGTGCATTATGGCTATAGGGGGTGGTTTTGTCCACTGACCAAAAAATGTACACTTGAAGAGTGGATACAAACTGTAAAAACCAAATTTTCAAAAGTGTGATTTTGTTTCTAAATTATACCAATGTTAGTTTCAATATATTAATATTGACACACATTGTACTTCATAAGTCAATTAGAGCCATTGCTATATTATTTTGAATACTGTTAATCTGTATGTGTAATTTTTAGTAAAATAGAGTAATCTTTCATGTACTATATGTATTCTTTTGGGAGTTATATTTTGTTTATTTAATGAACAAATATGAACTATTAAGTTTGACGTACACATATTAGGTATAACAGTCAGGTTTATTCAATAAATCAACTAATGTGATCAACATCATGTTAAAATGCTTCTTATTTTATTGAGTGTTAATGATTAATAATGTATGACATTTATATAACACCCTGTTTAGTTAGATAGCTGCTATAAGGTGACTCGAACCCATTCCAATCCAACACAAATCTCAACTCCCAAGTGAGTGTACAATGCATCCTGCCATTATAGGTGCAAAGCGTTACTCGAAAATACATATCCATCAGGTCCTGCTAGGTTCTCATTTTCATGGATAAGTGAACCAGTCACTGCATGACAGCATTGGAGCCTCTAAACTGTGGCTATGAGTCCTGCTCTAACTAACTGCGCTATCATGACTCATGATAGCCTAATATTAATACGGGGCGCCTCCGTGTTCGAATCCCGGCGTGGGCATATCTGAAGGTTGTTTCGTCTTTCACTTCGTCTCATTACCTTTGGAAGTCGCTCGGCCCATTTAGCCAACCTTCTGCACAAAAGTGGCCGTAAAACATCATTGTGTATTATGTTATGATGTTCATTGATTTTTCATTGTTACGTGGCTAGTAGCTTTTAATATTAGTCTTTAGTAGTAGTGTTATGAATGTAATACAAACTGAATGATTTTCTAGTAACATAAATTACAACTCTAATATGTAAATAAATGTGGCATGAATGTTGTATATAGAATATTATATTAATGCTGACTGCAACAGTGAATAAATAAATTGCTAGTGCAAACTTTGGCTTTGTTTATTGATATTCTTCAATTTAGTCCACTAAAATATCTTCTATGAAATGCATCATTTACTGAAAGACAAATATTAGTAGTTCTATTTAACACTATCATAATTCAAAAACTGATTTTACAATTAAAATACACCCCATCCAGCACTTTCCCTTCTTCTTCCCCACTCGTAAGAGAACAATGTTCCCCAGCCTCAGTGCAAGCAGGTACATATTCGTCCCCACGTCTCCTTCGGATTCTGACATTTGCTCGGGTTGGATATAGCTGGAACCTGGACTCATCTGACCATAGCATCTTTGCCCAGTGTGCTTGTGTCCACTGATGGTGTTCTTCACCTCACAGATGGTTGTACACTGGACCCGTGACTGCTCCGACCACTGTCGCTTCAGTTCTGAGGCTGCTTTCTTCCTGTCGGTTCAACACAAGCTGTACTGCACTTGGGTCGTCCAATCCTAGGTTTGTCTTTCAGGTTGCCCGACTGCTGTAATCTTTTAATGATAATACTATCTGTCGTGTGCCTACATCCGCATCTTGTAGCAATCTGACGATAGCTGCATCCACCTTCATGGAGCATCTTCGACGAGTTGAGTATGGCATGTTCCTCGTCTTCACCATTTATATGTATAATATGAATATTTTTTATATTATTCCCCTTGTTAATAACATGAAGCCTAAAATAATGGTGTTTCATAACCACATTCGTCTTCTTAATAGTTTCATTCAATATGTCTTCTCCAAATACGTACGTGATTTAACCTTTTTAATTTATTAATTCTTTATAATATTATGATTTATACATCTTATGTAAACAATTTCATTAAATTAATTTTCTACAACAGTACAGGTCGATTTGTTAAGCACACAATGAAATATGTGCGTTATCTGGAAGAAACACAAAATCCAGCCAGTAGTCAAAACCTTTTTTCCACCACTATATATATATATATATATATATATATATATAATGTTACAGCATCAAAACAATTGGAATTTTCCCACAAAATAATGTTGTTTTACACTAACCATAACTTTCTGAGTGAACTACTCATTCAGCTTAATTTCTAACTGTTGCAGTGCTGCAACAGTCTGAAACGGCAGCTCGATGTCATCTGGCAGCTCTATGTCACTTTCCTCCAGACTCAGTGTTCTCTGTCGAGAGAGTAGGGTTTGGAGCATTTGTCTCTGGGAGAGTTGCCCCTCCCTAATCTCCTCCATAATGGTGAAAAGCCAAATAAATTATTGAATGAATACAGAGGAACATTCTTCACACACGATGGTGCAACATAGATCTTGGATAACAGTTTATTTCCTTAAGTTCTTTTTACTCGAACCATTAACAAAAGAAACATTCAGAACAAAACCGTTTTTACTCACTAATATATGGTGCATGTCATACACCCAGTGACAATAACACTTTTGTGTCCTCTGTTGAATAACATGGGCTGTGTTACAATGAGTATACGAAAACAACTATATTTACTTTTCTGTATTTAGACAGCACGACAAGCAAGATATGTTAAACATCAGCAATGTCAAATTCAATAACACCAACAGATTTAATCCGACCCATAACAACATCCACTGCATACAGATATTTCAATAAAATGTCTGCTGAATACCCGAATAACATTTTTGTAAACATAAGTATTTCCCAGTAATACTGATTTCAAACCAGAAAAGTAAATATTCAATGGAACTAAATCAGCTTCCTGGTTAGATACACAATATTCCCAAACCATGCTTTGGTGACACTTACTAAGTAGTGCATCATTGCCAGGATTCGAGCGGATGATTACAGAACCTGAAAATGCATAAAATTGATCACTATCAAGAAAATAAATTCCTTACCTCCAGGAAAGGAGCAAGACTGGTAGGTGTACTTGATGGTGTCCTAACCAGACCAGAACTCATTGTCTTCTTGGGTGTCATAGTTTTTCTCACTGGAAACAACATGACTAACTGTATGACTTTCTGAGTTAATGAGTACTGATAACAATAACATGTTCGATTACACACGTTGAGAGCAACAATGGTGATTACAGAACTGTTTTTAAATGATGTTTATGAGTATCTTGTACATACTTCTAAAATCTTACGAGGCATCAAGTACTTACATGTCGATATGTTTGGCATAGGTGGGGGTAAGGCAAGCATTCTATTTAGAAGTTGACCTTTATCGTCATCATAATCTGAACAATCAGCATCCTCACCTTGCTGGAAATCTAACTCGTCATATCGTTGTGGAGATACAGTACAGACGCAGAGTTTGGCCTCTGTTCCCATACACTATCAGTGAGCTGTCGATTATGTGTTAACAAGCAACTGTAATGTATGACTAACCAACAGGCCGCTTTGTAACCATAATTGGTAGATATGTAGCGCCGATCTTTTCATAGTTACATACATGCCTTCGCACTCTCTTTGTAGGATGTTGACAATCGATGTCATTGTCTTCTGGGACAGTGTCTATGTCCGAAGTCATCTCGGCAGCTTTGCAGTTAGACTGCACCTTTTCCCATGATACTGTATCATTAACACAACATATACCCATACAACTACATGTATATATCTGTGTATAAGTATAATACAAATTGTCCATCAATTTATTTAAACAGTGTAACTGTTGTATTTCTTTTCAAATAATTATCTGACAATTGACGAATAACCTGAGGAAGAGGAAATTGAGGCTTTCTAGGCATTTGTTTATCTTCCCAAGAAAACTTTCACACGAAAAGCTGAGAAGGTATCAATGGGTCAAATCGCATTGCATCAGCTGCGAGATGTGTTTACCCATGAACTTTTTACACAAGCATGTTCTTTCCATAACATTACCTAATTTTTCTACAAACATGCACAGGAGACTGAGGGCATACTCGCAGTGTGTGGTATAATGGAGAAGACTGCAAAGACAAAATATACTGATAAAAAGAAGCAAAATATGCTTGTAAAAGACGCCAGAGAGTTTGCCCTTGACGACAACAGCACCACTGTAACGAATAAACTGACGAAACTCTGTTGCTTTCCAACTATCCACTTCTGATAAAGATCTACACATACGAGGACATTTTATGGACAATTCCAAGTGTTCAAATTGTGTAAATATACCTCTCTTAGTGGATTGGATTATATTCAAGACTATAATCCCTCCCTGAACAGAACCACCACACCGCCGTCGCGTTTATCTGGTCTTGCCACGTACCAACTGAGACAATACCTGGGTATCGATGTAAGTACCCATCCAAGTTTCTATCAAAGCCAGAATATAAACTACCCTTCTCTAATAAAATCCTGAAGATATTCCCCTACATCACCGGGTTTTGTTTCACCACTAAACAAACCAATTATAAACGGGTCATATACAAGAGGCTTCACAGCCCTTCCTAGAATTGGCCAAAACTGAGACTTTGAGCTTTTGAAAAGAGGTAAACCATCTATATTTATTTGAATATGAATACAATTCAGATAAGTAGCCTGACGCAATATATCAGTAGTGAAATATCTAGCCACACCTTTGCAATTCCGAAGTGGTGATACAAGTCATCAGATATAGTACGAATATCGTAGTGCTTTGCTGTTTTAAGTGTCCTTGGATCACTTGGCAGATGTGAAAGAAATGTTTGCAAATTAAAAGGATTTGTTGTAGAGCACAGTGGGTAATTTGAAATGTTGAGGCCCAGCCAGCTAAATTTGTAGACAGCTCTGAATGTGGATTATCCTTGATTTTAGAATCACAATCAGAGATTTCTGATTCAACGCCAGAGTCACCTGAGTCATAGTAAGTGTCCTGAACAAATGTTTCATACTCTACTATTGAGCCTAATAATTATTTTTTATTACTTTATTTCAGTATACCATTTGATGAAGAAAGACGGAAGCTCTGGCTGAAACCAATTAATAGGTTTGATATTATAACAAGAAAACCCTGGACCCAGTCAAAGTTTGATATGATCTGTTCAGATCATTTTTCTGCAGATTATTTTATCCTGTTAAAACACATAAACTAAGGATCCTAAAAGATACGGCAGTACCTTCAATATTTTCCTGGAAAATCCAGTATCAGGTACGTAGCTGTATTATTAATTTTATGTTGCAAGTCTTGCAATGGGATGGCATTTATATGAAGTTATAGTGTAAGTTTGGAACGGTTTAAAAAAGTCATTTTGAGTTATGTAGTTACAGAAGTTTAAGAGTCAATCTCTGGTGATGTCAACGTATCACTGTTATGTATTTAAATGTGTGTTATCGACCAGAATGCTAACATATTTTGTATGTATATATTTCTATTATTCTATACATATATTTCTGTATACAACTCATTCTCATGATTTTATGATGATGTATTGAATAAGACAAAATAGGTAATAATTTGTAATAATGTTTTGCCAGATTATTATTACTTATGATATATATATATATATATATATATATATATATATATATATATATATATATATATATATATATGATAATAATAAAATCATAGAATAGCTACCTTTTTTTTCGATTGAAAGAATATTTTAAGTTAGAAACTGGTAATGTAAAGTTATGACGTGCTTTAAACCAAACCATTAACCTAGACCAGCTTGTTTTCAGACAGTGTCTCGGCAGACATAGAAGAAATTTGCGTCAAGTGTGATATGCACAGAGCCAGAGACCCCTCACTCTGAGGGTTCCAATATAACCGCTATCACAACAGAGCCCTCTTATAAATGTGAGCCAGCTAAATTAAGGAGAAAATATCAAGAAACACTCCATAAGTTAGAACAGACTCAAAACGTGCTCCTGAATAAAAACGGAGAAAGGAAAGGGCCAAGGTCTGTATACAACATTTATGGCGAGATATGAAGGAACAACAGAAACTCTCAGATGAGACCTAGCAAATACTTGAAGTATACAAAGGTTAGATTTAGTGTTTTGCAAATGGTGTGCCTAGTTATCAAATTAAAATATTTCAATTAAGATAACATAATATTGGGGGATATTTTCATTCTCCAGATAATGTTGATATTTAACGGACTTCTTTTGGATGACTCGCCCATATGGGTTCAAATGCATACTCTCTTGGGTCCTGATCATGCTGGTTTTAAAAAAAATACTTTGAGATGACTAGCCCTTATGGGTGTGTGATGTCTGTTAATATGTATGTTTTTTAATAATATACAAGCACAATTGATATATTTTGTGGATATTAAGATTAGGAATAAAAACTTTAATTGAACACATGGTTAATGTTTGTATTATTAATAATAATAATGTATATTTAATAAAGCACCCTTACTAGCAGGAACCATTCTAAGGCAGAAACTACTTTATGCCGGCAGAAATGATAATTCTGAAAATGGGGGTAATGAAGTTCTAAATTTATAGTAAGATTGTGGGACGCTTCTTAAGGATTGGTAGTTGAGAATTTATAAGGGCGTTAAGAACAGAGAAATTGGCAATAACAACTGATTTGAAAAACACAATCAAGTTTATTTAGTTGATATTCATATGTAGCATAAGCCAGTATATATTGCTGCATTCATTTATCGATTCAACTGCCATTAAGCATGGCAACATTTAGCAAAGAAATGAAGGAAGCCACTGTAATCAGTCAATCGCTAATCATTTGTGTTTAGGTGCACTACAATGTTCAATTCAATAGTCCAAGTCTATATGTCCTCTGAGCATCCTGTAACAGAGAACCAACTTCGCTGTCTTGGCCGCACCAAGTCGGAGTTTGCTGTGCACAAGTCGAAAGGTTAAAAACGCTCTCTCCTTTGAAGCAGAAGATCTTCAAAGATCAATCAATCATTTGATGTAGATTAGGAGGTAGATGCTAACCAAGCAGAATAACCAATCAAATAAATAATTAATTGCCAGTTGTTATTGAAATATATGGTCTACTGGACTATTTCAGCCAAAATTATGGCTGAAACCTACATCTGTCCTGCCGGCAAAAACCTATTTCTGCAATGGCAGAAACCGGCAAGCAGTAGACACTGCCAACCGTGCTGTAAAGATACATCAATGTTAACAAGGAAATGATAAGACAGTAAGTATGGAAGATATAGATACACACCTTAATCAAATTGTCATCATCATGGGAGGTGACAAGATCTAAGATGTTATCATATCTGCGTGTTCTTTCTTGCACATGCTGTATTGTATTTCACATAGCTAATGTACATATTAAGTTTTTATTTGTATAGAAATGATGTACGTCGATGGATTTATAAATTAAGAAATTGAATGAATAGTTCCTGATGCTGCTCAATTTAAGCAAAGGAGAGCTGGGTGAAATATTTTAACCTTAAAAATAATATTAAATCTGAACTGTTTTGTGTCAGTTACAGATATCTCTGTTGACTTGTTTAAGAAGCCCTGTCAGGAATATTCAGATGATCAAAAACAGTTCGCCGCAACTTTATTTCTTCTACAGTCCCAAAGCATACAATTACTTGAGAGAAAAGCTTACATTACCTCATCCAGTAACAATCCGAAGGTGACTAATGGCAATGTTGGAAATAAGAGACGGCCCGTGTGTCCGGGGCCGACACTTCTGGATCTGAACGTACATCTGTCTGAAGTTGCCGGCCCGGTGGTCTTCCTGAAATGCAACCTATTCTACATTTCGCACGGTAAATAAAACGGTTAAAATAATACGAAACAATAATTTATTCAATGAACAAACTCAGATATTTTTGAAGGCGGAAGTGAACTTGAGTCTCATCATGCGTCCGCGGAAGTGGTTAAGTTTATGTTTTACACGTGCTCTTGTTGACATCTGAAGCATTGGTACGACGGTCGTGATAAGCCAAATATCAATGGAATCTCCTCTTTCAACCAACCAGCAATCTTTTTACCTCGCAGGTGATAGTGTCAGACACAAACTTAATAAAACAGTCTTTTGTTTAAGCATCAGTGAAGCAGTTATTGATGGAAGCTACTCCAATGTTTGGCGCAAGTTGTGCGTCGTGATTCCCAAAATTCCTCATTTAAGTAAGTAATATAATTGATTATAATATTTTGACAATTCCTATTGGAAATTCAACTTGTCAGTTGTTATTTCTTCAAATAAAACACAAAGTTATCATATTCTTCTACATCTTTTATTATTTGGTGTACTATTTAGCATAGACTTTTGTAATTGTAGTTTGACTCCCAGCTATGTTCTGGATATAATCATTGAATTGTCCAATAGATATGCTGAATATAACCCGTTCATTTTATGATGTAATATTGTATGTATAATATACTACATATTATATTATTAATGTGCATCAATGGGGGTGCTAATAAAATCTGTCCCGGGTTATTGATGTCTTGTTAAGTTATGGTTAAAAATTAGTGATAATATTATAACTATTCATGTAGGAGAGTCAATTAACTTGTATGGTGTTATTTCTTCAAATATGACAACGTTTCTGAATGCTCATATTCTTCCACATCTATTTTGACTATTGATTGTTGCCCTGTTTGGTGTCATTATGTTTGTAGTTGGACTCCCAGCCATGTTATGAATATAATAATTGAACTGTCTGATACATATGCATGAATATAAGTGATAACATGTACACAGTATAATATTATATGCTGCATTTTATATTATTAGTGTTCATCAATGGGTATGCTAAGAAAATATCTAGAGTAATTCACGTGTTTAGTTATATAGTATCCCTGTATACGTGTACGTGCACTCATCCCATAACTTAAAATTATTGGGTCGATTTGTTGCTGTCTATTCCAGTATATATACAATTTCTATCAACATATCTCCCGATAAAAAGTCTACCATGCGAAACCAAGGCCGCAGTCCTATCTTGTGAATACATTCCTAACGCAGTGAATAAGAATATTAACCTAAGAAAAGCAATTATTTCTCACGTTGGCTTACATAATCCAGTATATACAATTTTCTAATAATTTTATTGATACAAACACAATGAAAATGTCCGGCAGGCGAGACAAAGGGGTCCAAGCCAAAGCGTCAGTCCTATCTTCAGAGGATGTATTCCTAACGTAGTGATTTATAATATGAAGCTAAGAAAAGCAATTATTTGCCGCGTTGGCTTCCATAATACTTAATAGGCTCAGCCGCTTAATTTATGTCTCATTGTCGTGTTTGCATATTATAATATATTTTAAACAAATGACAGAACACGAGACATTGATGTTCCACAGCTTTAGCCGGGAGTCATTTTATTAGGTCATAGAACTAGGTCATACGGACATAATAATATTTTTACTTTACGCTTCTTATGATATTATATTACACAAGCATCTTGAATTTTCAAATCGCACCATAAATAATAATGCTATCCGCAAATGAACGTTTTACTCAATAACATTGTTCATTGTTGTGTTTTTCCCTTGCCGGAAGTCAGAGCTATTTGGTCATGGCGGCCAATTCAAACGCCACCATTGGCCTAAGACGCCACTGAGTGTTCGGTCTAGTTTTATATTTAGGTCAATGGCTGGAGTTAATAATTAATCATATTCTGAATTTAAAATTGTGCCGTGCATTCGCTGTTTATTATATTTCCACAATACGTTATAATTACGTCATTATAATTTAACGTATTAAACAGGCAAGAACAAGTACGCAAGACAAGTTGTTGAAAACGGATTATCGACCAGTATATCCGGACCATTTCGAATGTGCGGATCTGACATATTGGCTAAATATAACTGTACGCTCGGCGCACGCTAAGTGACCGGTCCGTCATCCCTATCACTGCCTTCACTGTGAACAAGCGGAAAATCAGGTACATTATCTGCTCAACCCAGCCGATGTACCGAAGAAAACTAAAAGGCGATCTCCTCACTGAAGACTACAAACTTTCAGATCATCACCTAGTCGCATTCCACATAAGAAAATCAATTCTCCTGAAAGACTCCTATTACACCAACATCATCAATAAAGTCACCACCAAGTGCACAATTTCAAAAAGTGACAAGCGCAAAGAATTGACATCATAGGGTCATAGCGTTACAGTTTTCAGCAGACGGAACATGAAATATAATATTCGAGGCCGTGGGCTATACGGTGGCGGACTGCCGGCAACAAATTTGGCACTAAGTTTCGGCACATGTAGCAGACGAAAAGCGTGAACTGACTGTGGCCTGGGTAAGCTGCCATCTAGATCCTCTTCGTAAAAACAAAACTAATAACGTTTTTATTAACCCGTTTTAACTGCACATGTGCAAACTGTGTAATATTCTTTTATTGACTCTACATAGACAGTCACATAGACCAGGCACACTACGTAGTATACACGTAAATTCTACGTAACTCGTACACAGATATTACGTGTTTTTTGGTAGATTATGTTAGTTGAATCTACCTAATTATTTCTACATGAAAACTACATCCAAATTTCTACGTAGAAATTACGTACTGATTTCCACGTAAAATTCACGTCATAACATTCATCCAATAATACAAAAATATCACAATAAATCACAATTTATTTGATAAAAATACAACTTTTAAAATCTTATTATCAACAATGTTAAGATAAAACTTAAGACAGACTACATTTAATATACATAACATATTGCAGGCATAACACCTGTCTAAATTGAAAGGATGGAGAATTTAACTACATTTGATATAGCTACACAAGATATAAACATATCAGTTCTATACAAATATACTCAGCAAATTGACCAAATATATGTTTGAGTATTTCACAATATATCTACAAAATTAGAAACATTTTGGAAAGCTTTAACATCAGTATCATCCGAGATTGACAAGATAAATTTTACATGTCACAATAAATATACATACATTGTAATAATCTGATTGTACATCCAAAACAATTGAAAACAAGACGAGGATATAATGGCTCGGTTTCCCTGTAATTTAAGTATTTTGCAACCTTAGGTACAGGTCAGTTAAACACCGGGGTCACAATGTAATTTAATTATCCATTCCAGCTAACTGCTGGTACCATTACCTAAGACGTAACAGAAAAGTTTAGCAATTTTGAGTAAAGGTCAGTTAAATGTCAAGGTTAATATTTGATGTGACATGCACAACTACATTCCAGCTACATGTAACTGTTGGTACCATTACCTGAGGTTGATAACAAACCTTTCTATGGGTGACAGTGAGATTACAGTCAATATTGTTCTAAATCAAGATTACAGGGAGTATTAATATTAGATGAACTTAACATCAAATGCAACATTTTAATTTTGACAAAGGAATATATAATTATAAATATTGCATTCAAACACATTTACAGAAGTAAACAGCAGTAAATGTAACTATGTAGTGAACTTGATTTGTATAGTTTGGCTGTGGACTCACATATTTAGAATTTTATTTATTAATTAGGAACAAATCAAATTACATATAATATATATATATATATATATATATATATATATATGTTACTATCAAACACAACATTATGTTATGAACATGGACATTTGAACTATTCTCACACACCATCAGGTATTCTTTCCTCTCCTCCTGTTCTATAGATGACCCTGAATAGATATGATAATTAACTTGTAAATTAAGAATACATCATTTGAGCAACAAAAGATTACAATGAAACCAACATGGAGGACAACTACTGTCAACATGCAGGAAGTACAGATACAAGTATTTATAATTTAACAGAACTTTTCCTCTTATAAACAAATACATAATTACTCATCTCTGACATAATCTTGGTAGGTCTTTTGGTAACCAAGATTCCCTTTACACTTGTTACAGGGTAGATCTAGCTGTTCTTTATCATCAGTGGATGTTTCATTCTACACTACAGTTATTGTTTCATTACGAGATGCATACACTCTTTCTCTCTAAAATAACATTTGAATCAATACTCATAAATTTAATTAATAACCAAGTACAATTTTATTATATTAGCCTGTAACGATTACAAAAACGTTGACGAAGGATAATGGCTAAGGAACATTTGGGTTTTCGCAGTTTGAATCGACCAAGTAGATCTACAAGGAGTTTTTAATATTTGTTTTGTCCTCGGCTAAGGGGTTTTTATTCAGGGATTTTGTCCGGATACCCATATATATATATATATATATATATATATATATATATATTCACTTAATTACCACCTACTCAGCTAACACATAACGTAGTGACAACGTAATTGTTTGGTTGTATTTTGGTTATAGAAGTAATAACGCAATAATAACGTAATTATTACGTAATTCAAGATCAGATCATATATGCCTATCACTAGGCATGGGGTCAAATACATTTGTATTTGTATTTGAAAGTATTTAAATACCCTTTTTAAGTATTTGTATTTTATATTTGAGCTTACCATAAAGAAAAGTATTTGTATTTGTATTTAAATACTTTCACAAAGTATTTGATTTTCAAATACATCTTCAAATACATTAAAATAATTTTCAAAAATTATTTCATGTTTTAGTTGACCTTCATGAATCACCGCTCGCGGATACTGAACCTGTTGAAGTCACTGTCGGTGCTCACATGGTGACATACATGATTGTAACTAGAGGACACCTCTATATATCCGTGCCAAAGATAAACTCTGATTCTGTAGGGTATTCTTATACAATGAAATGTCGGAGTGGTCAGTCTAGAACATGGCAATGTAGCCAACGCTCAAAGAACATTATAACTGTGGTGCCACTGTATTTTCGCCAAATAGTTGACCTGTAATTACCCGGACCACCTGAACACATCCACCTACCCAGACCTGGTGCAGAAATCGGTGCCTCCATTGTCCACCCGGTCAAGACGGTAGCACAGGAAAATCCATTCAAATCTGCCGGCGCCATAATGAATGATCTAATCAGTGAAAATGTCCCTATAACTTTGACACTCTGTGTCACACAATTATCATCGACGAAAGCAACGTCCTAACATCTTCAATTTAATATTCAGGATGAAACGTCATTAGTTTCAATCCAGGTGCGCCTTGTCTCAGATAATAAACTGAAGCGTCACGTGCCAGTCTTCATCGTTCAGAAAGTTATCTGAATTTATAAATGTATCTTAAACAGACGATTATTGTTATCTGTTTAATATATCACAATATAGGTCTAGATGGCCTCTGTCACGGCATAGCTCAGTATGGCGAGATATCCTTTATTTGACGGGGATATCCTTTTTTTTCAATGGGCTGAAGTCTCCCGGTCGAGGTCTACGTGGGCCAAGATCTACGTATACCCTTCAAGATACCCACATATTCCCTATAAAAAAGTTGTAAATAATTTATTTATATGGTTGTCTGGACGATGCCTTTATATAACATTTTAATTGGAAACTTAATCTTGTGTTTAGTCATAATCAATCATATACCAAAGTTTTTTCTATGCCGGGACGACAAACCGAGGTTAAACATTAATCACGTGCGTTTGTTTACCCGAAATTCTAAAAAAATCATGCAATCAAATTAAAAACATACTTGATGCAATGATCATGACAACTACTGAACTCATTTAAATACGACCATACGGGGTCTAAATTGAGCTAACAGTTCTTAATAGTTCTTTTGGAGTGGTTTCCCCATCTTTGAATGAATCCAAAGTAGTCGTTATACATTCATGATCAAGTATCGTCTTCTTGCCTTGGCTGCGTTTGATTTTGTCGTCAGCGATGACCTGTACTTGAGTGTCGACCATGGTCGCTTCTGTGTGCATGACGGTGATCAGTTGATAGAAGGGCAGGCTGTGACGACGAAGTTGAGTTGAGGCGACGGTGCCGTCTTTCACAATGTCAATCATTGTTGGTGTGCATGGTTCTGTTAAAAATTAACCATGTCATCGGGGATCAGGCGTTTCTTTAAATCCAGGTGATCTCTGTGTAGTTAAGTAGTTGGCTAAGTGGAGTAGGCATTGGTGACGGGTGTGTCCATGGCAATGATGCTTGTGAACAAATGGCCGTAACTAGACTCTCTTTAAATGAGGCAAAAGCACTTAATCGCCGAGCGGAGCGAAACCAAACAAATTTGGACGAGGAGTCTAGAGGCCACCTAGGCTCCGACTTAAAAGACACCAAATCCTCGATTCTAACCATTTCTTGGCATCCTTTTCCTAGTTGAGTAATCAACACTTTTTATGGTTTAATTTTAGTATTTTCTACTTTACCAGGTAAGAAGGAGTATTTGGAAATCCATGTACACAGTGAATGCACTAAATTAACACCAGAAGAATTAAAAATTCTATCGGTGAGTGTAAAACAAACAGTGCTATTTTCTATTCACTTTCTGCTCTTTTCAATTTAGGTAGAATGTATTTGCCTCATTTGCCTCAATGTAGTTACGGCCATGGGACATTGGGGTGACATATGCTCAGCAGGAATTAATGGCACATTAACACATTATAGACGGTGAATAAACTTGCTAATAGTAGAAATACAGTAAATACAGACTAGCCAATTAATATTTAACAAAGATTCCCTTGCTTTATGGAATCCATCATCCCAGCTAACAATATTACGTACTAATTATGTTATTAAAAACGTAATTATAAATACGTATTTCTTACGTAAAAGTGTGGAGTTTTAGTTATGTCCACAACGTATTTTAATAACGTTAAAAAAGTAATAATTACGTAATATCAAAGACGTAATATCAATGACATCATAACATAATTTCAATAATATAATACAAGTGTCATTATAACGTAATAATAACGTCATTATAATGTACTAATAACGTCATTATAATGTAATAATAACGTCATTATAACGTAATAATAACGTCATTATAATGTAATAATAACGTCATTATAACATAATAATAACGTCATTATAATGTACTAATAACGTCATTATAACGTAATAATAACGTCATTATAACGTAATAATAACGTCATTATAATGTAATAATACAGAACACAATTCATCAATTAAATTATTTATTTTACAACAGTATTTATTTCAAAATTGCAAGATAGATATCCCGATGATGAAAATTACATTTACTGGTCATTCTACATCTGAAAAGAAACAAAAAAGACTATTTAGTTATAATAATAATAATAATGTATATTTAATAAAACGCCCTTACGTCTGATTCAAACCCACATAAAGCACGTTTAAGGGGAAATAATGATCTCAGATAGCTTAATTATGCCTATTTTCATCATAGTTTCTTCACATCTAAAACCAACATAAAGGAACATGAATCTGTCAATATTTAAAACCTGAGTGATTGTACACATCAAATTAGGGCAAAATATTTTCCTTAATCATCTGTAACCAGGACTATCTGTGGACTACCATGAAGTTACTGCACAACAATACAGACCCTCACAAAATATATTTGTGTTTTGTATTATGTCTTGTATAATAATTACCTGGATCAGACTCTGACGTTAGATCTAGAATCATCCTTTATCTGGCTCTCTTTCCAGTTGTCTGCTGGAAAGAACAATATATGGATATGAAAGCAATTTAGTAATGATTGATTGCCATCAATCAGTCTATTAACATTAAAATCAAACCCAGTGAAGAAAATAGAGTACTTGATTAATAATTATATATAGGTTTATTTATTCATTGTGGAAGTATTTAGAGCAATCCATACAAACTTGCCGCAGAAATGAAATTGTTCAAATGTTGGCACATTCATATCATTGCGAATATTCAAACTCAGACACCTTTCTCATATTATTTACTTATCACATTCCCAAGGAATATTAGGTTGTACCTTTAATGGTTGAGGCTCTAAACCCCAGGACCATCTTCTAGTCCACTTTGTGGATCTTCATGTATGCCTCTATGAATAAAATAGAAAATGTTTCCATTATAAATTCTTGTTATGGGAGCTAAGAATAACACTATAACATATATGTACATAAATTTATTTATGTCAAGATATGTCATGAGCAGTTTAACCTCCGTAAGTATACAAGGCATACACACCTATGTAGATATACACACTTATACAAATTTAGATTCTCCAATGGAAGCTTCCGCCTCCGGCCTCGGACACTAAATACTCCTCACAGATGGTTAGTGGCCACTTTCCTGACCACTGAATGAATGGTATCTCCTGGTGTGGCACCCCCAAAAATACGCAAGTGGAATATCTGCAGAATGTTAGACAGAAAATATCATTGAACAATAAAACAAAACTTTGAACATGTACTTAAT
Organism: Paralvinella palmiformis; assembly: GCA_025642065.1. Lineage (NCBI taxonomy): Eukaryota > Metazoa > Annelida > Polychaeta > Terebellida > Alvinellidae > Paralvinella > Paralvinella palmiformis. Next base: position 21,928 of record JAODUP010001742.1, read on the forward strand.
TCAACCTGAGGTATACTCTTAGAAATGGTTTTATGGCAACTTCAAAACATTATGCAATATTGAGTGGCACATTTTGAGAAATATTTCCCAGTAAACACGAACAAATCTATGAGAATGTTAATTTTCGTAATTATTTTCATCTAGATATTGAGGTTTATACTTTGTTTTGATGCTTTGTTTAAGCATCATGCTGTATGGCTGGATCACTATGCCCCTTGCAGTGCGACAGGATTCCCAATCAAAAAATAAATCTTGGAGAAGAGAATTTCAAAGGAGTATAATCATCCAATTTGCGAGAATATGTTATGAAACACAGATTAACTAGAAATAAATATTAACATACCAGTTTCTTCTGGAATGCAGAATTTTTCAGCTTAGTGTTCAGCTCCTCCAAATGTTCCACTGCATTGATGGGTGCTACAAGTATATCATCTAAATCTTCATCATCACCCACACGTAAGACCCACTGGCAGCTATTATGTTTTGTAGCATGTTCATGTGGACCCGTTGGGTTTCAATTAGCTCATTCAACTTCATAATAATGCTTACAGTTGTTTGATCTGTTAGCAGTAAAAAGGAGAAATAATATTGTACCTATGTAGAAACAATAAGTGAATTACTTTGCGATCTCATCTGTATCCGAATCTATGCTGTCATGGGCTGACTTATTATCGAGTAAACTAAAGTGGATATATAAATATTGATGCTAGTTCGATTTAATAACCACTTCATTTCCAAATCTTAAAAAAAATATTTATGTCTAAGAAAAGTAAATTACACATGGAATACAATGCCTGAATACCTCTCAACCTCAGAATTCTTTAAACAACTGCCATAATAATTATCATGAGGCTACCGTAATTGATAATTGCCATGAAGTTAAAAATCTACAAACTTTCTGGTTTTTCCACACAAAGAGCGACCTGGAAGTTCTAGTACAGGTTCGCGCTGCAGCCACTGGCGAGAATGGATCCCTGTTTAGGTTGCTGATACTAGAGTAACCTGAAATATAAAGAATTAGGTAATTCAACCTCTAATACTCCAGTTAATGTGTTAATTTAATAGTATCACCACAGAGTGAATAATCCAAAATTACAAGTGAATATTTGCACAATAAAACTGGTGTAAGCAGGCAGATATGAAGAACTCTCAACTTACAATCTGTGACTACCCTATTTCCTTGTTAAAAATAACTGTCAATAGATAACATTCTATCTACACTAAATAAATTGAGTATTTGTATTAAGTGTATATTAGGGTACAAACATTTTGGCTTTTCAACATCAAGCGACCTAGGTACTCGATTACGACTTGTGCTGGAGTTGCTGGCAAACACGGATTACTGGTGAGACAAAAACAAATACTATAACCTTAGATTTATCTTTAAGAAACACGTTCATAGTAAATAATGAAACATACTCTAAGCAATGTATTGAATTATTTGCAGTTGTAATTATCATATTATTTATAAAGATATGACTGAGAATTAAAGTATTTTTTACATAAACAAAGCAAATTATGAGAATAAATATTAATGCAATATAACTGTATTTGTTTCTAATATTTTATCGATCAAACTTATAAATATAATATTTTTAAACTCACATGGTGCCAGAGGCATCATCGGTTCCTCAATATCAGCCACAATCATGGAAGCTTCTTGCTGGAGTTCTTCATCTGGTCAAGGTGTAATACAAATATATAGAAAATGGCTAAAGAGAATAAAGATATTAAATGAAAATAACAACTTTTGATAGCATGTTTGATTGAATAATGATAATACTTACAAGTTGATATAAAAGTCATACCATACACTTGGCTAATCTACAGTAGGGTACTACTACAAGCAACATTAAATTGTAACCGCTATGGAGTTTCAACATTAAGTAAAAAGGTGGTATATTCCACTATACAACTGTACATGGATGGAATGAAACTGAACTAGTACATGATAAAATTCGCTTTCGGGAAGGGGATGTTCGTTCCGCGAAATGGTGACAAATTCCATCACTTTCCAAGCTGCAGGATTCCGCTGATTTGAGTGCTGTCTTTTGGCATACTTTTATATTGACGATTTTAATGTTATAAAATTAAATCACACCCAAACTATAAATGTTGCTCAGATAATTTAATATAAGTTGTAATAAAGTTGGACTTGCTAGACAGTATTTAATAGAGAACTTTGCCATCTTGCCCAGTGATGTTGCAGAAGTTTTGAATGGTCATGTGTTGTTCCTGTACACCGCATATGACCGCGTGATTTCATGCACATTCACAGCAGTGAACGATGTTGTTCCTGGGGATGTTTCTATATACAAGTACCAGGTCAAGAAACTGTGTAAGTCACTAGAGAAATTCAGGTATCTGACAGACGAAAGTGAATATACTAATTTTGTTGTGCTATGCCATGAAGCTTTGGTTATAGCTGGTACTGTTCCGTCCACAATAACTAGATCAGCTACACCATTGACTTGGGATCCTGCACCATCTCCAAATGAGCATGTGAAGCTTTCCTTGAGGAAAGGTTTCTCGTCTCCACGTCGTGACCGTATTAGGGAGAGACTGGAGTTCGTAGCAAAAGGTAAAGTTTAAATGAAGAGAAAATACTTGGCACCACTGAAGGACCTGAATGCATGACACCACAAGACGGTAAAGGTGAAGTGTTTAAATCGGGTCAAAAAAAGAAAAGAGGCCATAATTATGAAAATGAAGAAGTAGGTGGATGACGGCCTACGTCAGGAACTGACTACCACAAGGATTAAACTTGCCGCACTAACGCGGAAGCATCGGCGACTGAAGATGTACCGGCAATGCCAGTACTGATTGCTGGAAATATCTCGAAGCTGCACCACGAGCTCCACTATAAAGACATTGCCATTCGACATCTTGAGAATGAGATTTTGTGCTGGAGGAAACAGTTGAAAAGCTGCAGTGTAGCAGTTCGGGACCACTGCAGAAGGAAGGCAAGACCTTTTCACCAGAAACACGGATGTTTGTGCATGTCGCCATCAACAACCATGTCCCGACAAGAAATGTACCGAATCTTCTTGGGAAGTTTGCCCGCGATCTGGCCTTAAGATGGACACTGTGTGCAACAACACAGGAAGGTGTGCATATTAACAGTGTGCACATCACAAGCAAAAATGGGTGCAATGTGATTGTTGTTAACCAGCTAGAAGGAGGCACTGCTGAAGATTACACTCTCTCTCTGTCACACAAACTCTAACCAGGACTGTCTGTTGGTTACTCTGCCATTTTGTTAATCGGAACCCGCCCTTCTGGCATATACTAGAAACATTCTGGATGTTGGCGACCGCTTCATCGATGGGAGAAACAGAGCAAAGGTCATCAACATAAAAGTTCTTCAGCGGAGAGTTAGAAAAGGGCAAAGCTGTACTGATTGTTTTGGAAAACCTGTTGTAGGGCAAAATTGGCTACACTCGGTGAAGATGCAGCACCAAATATGTACACAGTCATACGGTAAATCCTTGGATCAGTCTTGATGTTGCCATATTACCACCTGTAGAATATTATGCAATTACGATCATAGTCTGCGACCTGGACTCGATCAAATAATTCTATGTTACCCCTTATAGCGACCAGCTCTTGACGAAATTTATTAGAACATATATTAGACTGTTTGCTAGGTCTGGTCCCTGGTAGAGAACATCATTCAGTGAGACACCCTGGTATCTTGCACTGCAGTCAAATACCACTCTAAGTTTGTTTGTTTTTTGTGATGGTACACACCGTGGTGAAGTAGGTACCATGTTAGACCGCCTTGGCAAGCCTCCTCATCAGCTGGAACTCTCTCACTCTCTCTGTGCATATTTCTTCTCTAACAGGACAGCCATAACATTTTATAACCCTCCCTATATTGCTGATCTCTCAGTATTCGTTTCTGCAGACTTTTTAAACGACTAAGTGTCATACTTCGGTTATCAAGTAATCCTACTTGCTTCTTCAGCTGAAGGTTGAAAACATAGTGGCTATTTATGAAAGTGTTCACAATCTCTAGAAAGCATTTGTCTTCTCTGGAGTTTTCAGGCCTTTCTTCTGTAAATCGTTCAGAGAAATCTAAAACGATGCTCTTCTGATACAATGTATCCAATCTTTGACCCTCCTCGAACTCTGACAGCATAACTGATGCTCGGTTCACTATGTGTGTTTTGCACATACTACTGCTAGCACTGTTCTCAGACCTAATGACGTTCCAAGCAATCAATCCCATACGTGTTCTTGTAACATGTGGACTTCCTGACGGACCGGTTACTACTTCTATGGGACTGTGCACATCAGGAGCATTGTTACCCAATAGCAGGCCTATTTCAGCATTAATTTTGATAGTACGATCCCTTCAAGGTGTGGCCACTTACTTATGTCATCATTAATCGGAGTGTGATCCTTGGACACTGGAATGATATACTTGGTATAAAGTGTCGGCAGGTTGACAACATGCTTCTCATCCAATCCCTTAATATGGATACCCTTCATTGCACTGGTCTCCATCGTGTGTTGAACTCCCATAGTCTCCATAGAGTCTGTAAGTCAAACATTCCTATAAGGGTTTCTTTTGTCCAGTGTGTTTTGTTTGTCTTTGTGGAGTCATAGCCAGTTCTCCGTTTGATCTATGTTAGGAGGTGAGCCAATGATGGCCTGTCCGTGCCGCTCGTCGATTCGTGGCAGGCCAACTGTCGGGGTCGCACGGTGCAGATTCACGGTCCTCCGTGTAATTGATATTGGGAGAGGAGCTGATCGCCCGTTAGTGACGCACGTCGATTTGTGGCCAGCCAACGGTTGGGGTCGCTCGGGTGTGGAATCTCGGTTCTCCGGGTGATTGATGTTAGGAGGTGAGCCAATGAGTGTCCGTTCGTGACGCTCGACGGTTTGTGGTAGCCAGTTCTTGGAGTCACACGAGGTTTGGTTGGGTTTGCCTTGTGGGTGGCTGGAAAGGAAGTGCATAATTTGTCGGTGTCCGTTGCTTATTGTTTGTTTGTGTTCATGTCTTTATGGTGTGTGCTGACTGTCTGAGAGTTTTGTTTAGCGACCGTGTGTTATGGGTCTCTACTGGACAACAGCTCACGATGTGGGAGGGGGGTTCCCTTATATATACCTAGTCGCCAACGGATTCCCATACTTTTCGGAAGGCTATAGTCGAGTGACGATATACTGGATCTCACGTTGGACGTTATAGTCTATTGGAATTTTTATTTGCGATCTAAGGGCCATAAACTATGGTATGCAATGAGTTTATTATTATAATTTCAATGTTCAATGCTTATCTCTCAAACTTCCTAACCCTATACTCATGTATAATTTCTGTGAGATATTGATGTGGAAACTAGAATGCTTTAATGAATATTATTTGCCATAGTAATCAAATGTGATTGTAAAAGTATTTCATTTTCATTTTGTTACAGTCAATCAACTTCACAACTTCACAACCTTCACAGTCTTGACAATCTTCACAACTTCATAACTTAGCAACTTCACAAACTTCACAGCCTTTACAACCTTCACAACTTCATAACTTCGCAACTTCACAACTTTCACAGCATTGACAACCTTCACAATTTCAAATCTTCACAACCATCACAACCTTCACAACTTCTCAGCTTCACAACTGCATAACTTCACAACCTTCACAACCTTCACAGCTTCACAACTACAAACTTCACAACCTTCACTACTTCACAATCTTCACAACTTTCACCGCTTCAATAGAACGTCATCACATATGTACAGTTGTTAATAAATCTGTGTGAAGCTTTGTCATGCCTTGACGATAATCCAAGACACACGCAAACAATAACGCCAACAGTCTTTTCCTGACTCTCTGACACCCTATTTCCTGCTGTAAGTAATCTGATCGAAATATTATTACCGGGGTCCATGAAGTCATATGTCACACATGAGAAAGCTCCATCACTGTAACTGGGATAACCGCCATGGTGACATCAGGTTTCTTGCCAGCCTGCACCCTAACGTTTGTACTGATCACGATCTTTGGCATTGCGGCACTATCCCTTGATTTCTGTGTCCCTCCAGCTACATGAAGCACTGATGGGGGGCGTTTATTGCAGTATATGCAGGTAGATCTGTTCTTGCAATCTCGAACCATATGACCAATATGAAGGCACCCATAACAGAATGCATTCTGTTTTAGTACTTGAATTTTGCACGACTCCATGGAGTGCATACCATTACAGTTAGCGCATGGTGCAATGTATGCACTACCTAACCCCTTTTGACCACTTGTGGATTTTAGTCCTGTTGAACTACCTCCAATAGCACTTAGTATCTTATTCACTTCAGTGACTTCGGTCCTTATAGCGAAAGTTCCCTTTGATCTGCTAAGCGTGTTGACCTTACTTGATTTGTATTGCTCCTTCCCCTTCGTGTCATCCTTCGTGGCATCTCTCCCAAATAAAGGGTCATTCGCCGTACGGGTCTCCCTTCTCACAAACTGTACTAGCTCTGTAAAGTTGACTGACTTATTGTTTTCTTTCAACTGGTACACCAAGTTCCCCAATTTATCATGCAGCCCAAGTGGCAGCTTGCCGATGATCTTCCTGACATTCTCACTATATTCTAATATGTTTATAGCATCAACACTTGCTACTTCACACTGTAGTTTTTCAAGTACTGTCTGCTATGTTGCTTCAGCATTCACCATGGATAGGTATTCCCTTATCACAGCATGTGCATGTGCATCTCCTTTAGTGAATTGTCCTAGGAGTTCCAATTTCTCTTCAGCATCATCACAATTGTTTGACACCTTGCTGTGGAATTGATGAAGGAACCGATGATATTGCATTGAGTCTCTTCCGAAGGGTTCAATTGTCACATTGGGCTTATTCATCATCTTTACAATGGAGATACAATCTTCTTGGCCCTGTATACTTGATGGTTTGGGCATCTGAGGTAAGTGATTCAATAATGGGGAGCTGGGAAGGCTTGCGTTTCTTGATTTGCCAGGTAAGGTCTCCATTTGTCTATTCCGTACATCACATTTTCTTGGCGATACAGGTATAATGTATCTTGACGGTAGTTTCTTCACTATCTTGACTGTCTCAAGATGATCTTCCGTAAACTCTAGGGCCTGATTTCTTGGACGTGAACCCCTTACAGAACCTATTGAGAATGCACGATCGAGTACTCTTAATTTAGCTTCCTTTATATCAATCTCTGTTTGAATTTTTAACTGTTCTTCCATCATTGTGAGGTTCGGCCTTTCTTGTTCAATCCTCATTTTTGACTTCAGGGTTCTCTGTTTAATAGCCAGCTCTGTAAGTTTCCTATCACTCAGAGGGTTAATTCTCGAGACACCAGACCGCAAACCGAATTCCTCTCTTCCCTTTCCAAAACTCATTCTTCCAACTCAGCCTTAAATGTGGAATATATCAAGTCACTGTCACGATACCACTTCTTGTGATAATTTGCTTCGTCTTCTTCTGTCATCATTAGCCTGTACTGGCCATAATAATAATAATAATAATGTATATTTAATAAAGCGCCCTTACTAGCAGGAGCCATTCAAAGGCGCTGTACAAATAATATGTAATTTAATAATACCCCAAATAATGTCTGTTAAAAACCCTGTAATGATTTAAAAGATAATAATTATTTATCTGTGAAAGCGACCTTAAATAGGTGTGTTTTTAGAAGAGACTTAAAATTTCCAAGAGACGACGAATTTCTAATATTTGCCGGCAACTTATTCCACAAATTGGTGGCTGCAACACTAAACGCACAATCACCATATGACTTGAGCCGAGACACTGGCACCTCCAATAGTATCTGACTGGATGACCTGAGTTTTCGGGATGACTTTCTAATGGAAAACCAGTTCACACAGGTATTCTGGTGCCATATCATTAATAGATTTATAAGTTATTAACAGAATCTTAAAATGGATACGCTGTCTAACAGGTAGCCAATGTAGTTTTTGAAGAATGGGGGTAATATGATCATATTTTCTAGTATTTGTTACAATGCGAGCTGCACTATTCTGAATTCGCTGAAGGCGATTAATGTTATAATCAGATATGCCATATAACAGGGAGTTACAATAGTCTATACGAGATGTAACAAAGGCATGAACTACAGTTAAAAGTGATTCTTGTGTCAAGAATGCTTTTAAACAGTGGATGTTCTTAAGATGGTAGTAGGCAGCTCGGCATACTGATGTGACATGTTCATGCATGTTAATACATTGGTCAAAAATAACCCCTAGATTTTTTACTGACCCATTAGGGGTAATCGAAGATGCACCCATCTGTAATGCTGGTGTCTTTAGGGATTTAACACAATGTGGTGATGCCAAATATAAAATATTTGTTTTATTATCATTTAGTTTTAGAAGATTTTGAGTCATCCATAGCCGAATATCAGCAATACAATGTTCTAAATTCTTCAAGGAAGAGGAGAAAGTTAACTCATTGTCAGGATCCAGTGATATATACAGCTGTGTGTCATCAGCATACAAGTGATATTTAATCCCATATCGCTGCGCAATGATCCCAAGAGGACGGGTATACATTGTGAAAACCAGAGGACCAAGAACTGAACCCTGTGGTACACCAGATAACAAAAACTGAATGTCAGATAAAATACCATGAACAGACACTCTCTGGGAGCATTGTTCCAGATAGGATCTAAACCATTCAAGTACTCTACCTGACAGACCAAACATGTCTTTTAACCTAGAGAAAAGTACATTATGGTCAACTGTATCAAATGCAGCAGACAAATCCAGAAGAACAAGTATTACTGGCTTACCTTGATCAATTGACATCATAATATCATTTTGAAATTCTTCATAGTGCTTCATCCACTTCTGAGTCTTCACCATCTTTACATCCTCTTCTGCAATTGGACCTCGAATTGCTTCCATCAATTTATCCAAAACATGTGATGAACTCTTGAGGTTCTTGAACTTAACCTCTAAGTAGTAGTCTCGCTTTTCTTCTGGAATCTTTATAGTACTGTGCCTTAGTGCGTAGAAATCTTCCAATGTTTCTTCGTCGACTCCTTCAACTTCTATTTTGCAGTATCATCTATCTTGATAGTATCTACCGTCTTGGCAGTATGTCGGATCTTGTGCTCCTTAGCTTCAGTCTAAATGTTGGGCTCCTAAGCTCTTACATCACCAGTAACTAACCATGTTGCTTCCGATCATTTGTATCACTACTGCCGTGATTAGAATCCTGTATATGGCCGTCATCTCTACCAACCACATGATGAGTTAGTATCACCTCTCTCGTGTACATTAGGAGCAATACATTGGCTTCATCGTTATCACTGCTATTAGAGAATCTACCAATGTTGTCTTTGTCAGTGTTAACCATTGTCGCCTGAAGGCTGTAGTACCGATGCCTCAAATGAAGTAGAGTATGTAGTGGAGTGTTTATTACACGCCAGCTGCAGAAATGTTCATATTCAAGACACTTGTGAAGTGCGTACAAAACCTGAAAAGCTTCAAACGAAATATAACTCCTACAGTTCATTTTATAGCAGAGGCACACAATCTGAGAAGCACTTTAATGGAGCCATTATCTTGGCCCACAGGTGTTATGGTCAAGTTATTTCATGATTAATCATTGAACACATTGAAAATAAGTTATTTTAACTGTAAAAACGTCAAGACATCAGTATGAGAAATTCAAATGTTATGTGCATCGAGTGATATTATTTTCTTACATGAAACATGGTTAACGGATTTTGATACACAATATTTTTAACCATTATTAGTGATGAATATTATGCTAAAGGTAGTTCTTCAATGGATTCCAGTATACATCTCGTATGTCGTTGACATGGTAGACTATTATAGAGTAAATATCTAGGTGCGAACTGTAATATTGTAGATCTTGATGATGCAAGACTTCTGGGTATTGAGATTGTTATTAAAATAATGATGATGAAATTAAACTGCTATTTGTTAATATTTATATGCCATTTGACTGTGCTGATAATAAAGATGACTTCATGCAGTATTCGTTTAGAGTTAATGATATTTTTTAAACATATCTTACTCCATATGTGTAAGTTATTGGTGACTGAAGTTTTGTAATGATGAAGGTATTTTAATGGCTGATTATGACTACCTTCCTAAGGACTCATACACTTTTACTAGTTCTGGACATAAATCTGTGAGCTGGTTGGATCATATACTTACTACCAACACTGGTCCGGATCTTACAGAACATATTGATGTTGTAAACAATTTTGTATCTTCTGATCATCTCCCACTATTGTTACTTTTTAACTGTGAGTGTTTTCATCTTATGGAACATAATGAATGTAGTTTTATTCCACCATTCTCCTTCAATTGATGAATATCACAATAAAACTTCTTAATTGTTATGTAATATTACTCTTGATTATGACATACTTAGTTACAATGAAATATCATGTAATAATTCATATCAGAAATTATCTATAGACAAAATGTATTTGTGTATCATTAAGGCTCTGTGTGACTCTAGTCACAATTTGATTCCTATTGTGGGAATAAAAGGAAAATTTCAGCCTATAGCTGGTTGGAATGACTATGTTAAAGCAGCTCACTCAGATGCGCGTAAGGCCTTTTTACTTCGGCAATCTAAGTCTAAGCCGATATTTGGATCCATATGTGACATCATGAATTCATCACGTGCTAGATTCAAACAAAGTTTGCATTTTTTGCAAATCCAATGAAGATCGTGCTGATGCTTCAGCAAATAAACTTCTCTTAAATGATAATGTCCGTTTTTGGAAGGAAATTAGCAAAATGAACTGTAATGTTCTAACATCAACAATAAATGGTGCTACAGGTAAAAATAATATAACTAAAAGGTATTACAAGTTGTAGAACTCAAGTAGAAATACTTCTAATAAACTGATATTGTACAATCAAAACAAATTCCGTTATCTATTTTTAAACCAATGTTACAATTACTGCCTTTCTTTGTTGGTATTGCTAAAAAAATTAGAGTTGACGATAGATTCGTTTTGAAAATAATTTGTTTTCATTTATTTGTTCTTTAATGAAATGTGATTATGTTTTTTGAAATTTTCTTTGACATTTTAATACGGGCTGCTTTGAAATTATGAAAGTCAATGGCACTTCGAGAAGATTTTCTCTATGAATATTGCATTTGACCTGGTGCGTTTATTGTTATTATTATTCATATGGAATTACCATGTAAGTTTATGAAAATCAATTAAAGGTCACAGAAAAGGGTTTCCCAATTTTGTCAAAATGTTAGTGTGACATATTAAAATCGATTTCAATCAGAGATATATTTTATTTTTTTGATAGAAATAAAGTTACCGCGTTTTAAAACTTGCTTTGCTAGCATCTCACATGGCTTTAATCGAGAATCTTCCGAAATTTCTGAATGTGAAGTCATCGATAGTATAACCTAATATAATGTAATATTGTACAATATATTATACAATATCTACATGTAATTCATAAATGACTTTGTTAAAAATATCTTTACAGATCTATTAAAGTTATGTTGCGACCTCAACTGTCTTATTGTTTCTGGCAGTTTGTACCATATTTCAGGTGCTAGGTAAATAAATGTCTTTGATAAAAATGCTGTTTTTCTGTATTGTATGTGTGGCTGGTGAAGGCATCTTGTTTCGTGTGAATGAATATGTCTATTTACAGTGAACATCGTAATTAGGGGATCTGGTAAAGAGATATGAATGAATAAATATATTATTTTTGAAAGTTGAAAAGTACATATGTCCTTTAGCTTGAGAATCTGTAGCTTCTTAAATAAGGGTTCGGTATGAGCATTATAGTTTGATTTCTAGACGGTCATGATTGCCTTTTTCTGTAAAATTTCTAATCTACGCCAGTACGTTGAGTGACTACAACCCCACAATAGCGTGCCATATGTTAAATATGTATACATCAAGCTGTGTTGTACTGTTCTCATATTGTGTGTACTTAGATATGCTTAATTTTATTGAGGGCATATAGTCCACGAGATATTTTTGATCTACAACTATCTATATACTCATGCCAGTTTAGGTTTTCATCTATTAGTAGTCCCAGAAATTTGACACATTTAACTTGATTAATAATTGTATTATCTAATTTTAATACGTGTGTGTCCGACTTAACATTCTTATTTTTTTGAGAAGAGTACATGATGTGTTTTGCTTATATTTAAAGATAATTTATTCACCTTAAACCAGTCAGCTAATGATGCAATATCTTGATTAACGAGTTTATATAATTCCGTAATATTTTTACCAGATACATAAATTGTTGTATCATCTGCAAATAGTATACATGCGGTGCACCGGAGGGATCCTGGTAGATCATTTGAGTATAAAATGAAGAGGAGTGGTCCCAA
>JAODUP010001743.1:0-29975 GCA_025642065.1 Paralvinella palmiformis
CCAGTAGGAATAAAACACATTGCTATACTGATCCCACAATTTCCACAATGTATGTATATTATATTAATATATTAAATTTTCAAATTTCATTATTATTGTCATGATTGGAAATTTCCAATACTACTACTACTACTACTACTACTACTACTACTACTACTACTACTACTTCTACTACTACTACTACTACTACTATGGCTACTACTACTACTACTACTACTACTACTACTACTACTACTACTACTACTATGGCTACTACTACTACTACTAGTACTACTACTACTTCTTCTACTACTACTACTACTTCTACTCTCTCTATCTCTCTCTCTCTCTCTCTCTCTCTCTCTCTCTCTCTCTCTGGCTATATATATAAAGTAAATCGCCCCACAGTTATTTAAAAGTTTATGATTTTATTGAAATATAAATTTTTTCGTTTATTGAGTTTGTTTAACATATTAATAAGACCATCTTTTATAGTATAATATATTAGTCTGTTGATGTTGGTTAGATATGAAGAAAGAAATCCAGTTTAAAAATGAACATTATTATATTTAACGTTTTTAAATATTTATCCTACAGATCTGGCCATCTGTTGGGAGATACCTCACTGGGACGGTATACAGGAATGATATTATCAGTTCCCATTTATTGCATATTGAATATATAATTTTAGTTTTGCAAATATCAATGTATATTTATCATCTTGCCTTCTACTTATAAGTTATGCCGGATAAGTGTTGAAAAGATTTAGTAATAAATATATAAAGTTCGAATTGACAACAAATACTTAATATGCTATATATAGAAAGAAACGTATAGAATTTCAGTTGAAGAAAAGAAAGGTGAATCAATTGGCGATATGTTAGCTAATTCTGTGGTACGAATGATGCTGTACAGATTATGTCAAACCTATACTAATGATCACCTTTTAGAATACATTAGTACATGTAAAACACCATTTACGATTTTATATCAACAAAGTATGTGTTCTACCATTTATAAAGTATATATGTAAGTTATTTTATGCGCATTGTTATTTCCCATCGCTATCTTATTTTAACTTGTTTAAATATAGGAACAAACATATACAGATTTAAAACAAAATAACCATGTTCTTCATCACTGGTTTTCATTTCAATTATTAATGTTAGTTAAGCGATTTATGTTTTAATACTTAATAGTATCCATGTGATTATTTTACCAACGGGTAATATATTGTCCCCATAGAAGTCAATCATGGCTGTTATGTGCTCTCATGCCGTGGCAGATTACCACTGGTTTAATATCATATAACAGCTGCCCAAGCAGCTGCTTCTATGTGTTCCATTTTTTTGTTTTTGTTTTAATTTTCCATCCAGATATTTGTATATTGAATGATGAGCTAGATGGGAATCAACCACAACATTGTTATGATGTTTAGATACAAATATATTCTCCGTATGATGGATTCTATGCGAGTTCAAACCTAGCAATTCTCGGAATCATTATCTTCTCTCTGTATTTATTATCATTATGATACCATAGATGTTTAGTGTTTACAATGACTAATAGCTATATTCACGCTATAATGGTTGATGATATACTGGCAGGTAATGAGATGGTGTTTTGCTTATATTATTCTATGTATTTGTTATGGTAGATATACTAAGTCATCTTTACTGTATCGGTTGATCTTATCCGTGATGTGTATCAAAATAAAGCATCAATATTATTCTTCGTATTTCGTTTTACGTAACAATATACATCTTTTCCGTCTGTCTGTATGCCTCTATGCCAATCTTAATAACTATGTCTGTTTGTCTGTCTATCTGACTGCCCCCTCTCTAGATAGGATTTTAAATAAAGGCTAACAGGGGGAGGGGGGATTAGGCATTCCATAGCAAGTTTTTGATGGTTTCTTGATTGACAAACTATATTTGCTACAATCGATGCTTTCCTGTATCATCTTCCCTAATGAACCATCAAACGAAATTTGTTTTATCCGCTTTGATCCTTGTTTATACTGATGTATAAATGTCTTTCTAAATTAGGATTTTCTGGCGTATGTTGTCATCCTTAGAAATTGTAAAAGCCAAAACCAAAAGTACAAAGTCTACATTATTTCATTATAATATACAAAACACATTATAGAATAATGAAATGAAGTGAAACGATGTAAGGTATTTTATTATAATGAACTTTAGAACAGAAAAATATATACATTTAAGATCACTGAAATTATCAACGGAAACCAATTATGATAGAATATTTCACCAGTGACGTCATATTCAGTGATGTTCATCTGTATTGGTGAAGAGTTATTATTACTATTAGTATTATACTCAACGTGGCCTATAGGTACTTGTTTAACCAAAATCAGTAATTGTTACTAAAAGCTGAGGGGAAATCTGTATTTAGGAATACGTGGAATGCTTCAAACATAGCTCTATGAATGTTGTTAGAAAAAGTTTATTATTTTTCACACAAATAACTAATAACAAATTGACATATACTATTTTAATAATGAAATACAGAAATTATTATTTTTATTTTGTTAGGAAATCACCAGACAACATATACGTGTTCCTTAGTCACCACAGTCATCAAAACATGACAAAGATATTATATAGTGGTAAATTACCAATATGTTTAAGTGTGATTTCATGTGAGCTGTTCGTGTTCCAAATTAAAACATTTTAGTAGATAAAGTTTAAATATTTCGTTTTAATTTGATCAGAGTGTTTATTCTTATGGTAGATAATGTTTTCAATCTTTTGTTAAATTTTAATTTAATCCTGGAGTATTATTATATAATTTGTTGTGTTGTCAATATCGTGATTTAACAGTTCACAGAAGTTTAGTCATTCATTTCATGCTAATAAGTTCGCTTAATTAATTATATGTAATTAACTCTATATTTAATCTGAGGAAGTCTCTACATTGATTAAATGGACGTACTGATGGCGCAGTTGTTTGAGCAGGACGCTGCAAACACCCAGCTTGTGGTTTCGAAAATGGGTAATAGCTGGGTTTGTGTGATAGGTTTCCCTTTGGCAGAAACCAGTCAGCAATATTTCGCTGGAGTGACCAGCGTCGAGAGCATACACAACTCAACTCATTTCAGAACACCGAATGATAAAGTTATTACGAAGTGTGTGCTTAAACATATATTACGTGATAATGTCAATTTCCTTGAACGTATTTATATTTGAATGTAACATATTCTCTATTGTTACACGTATGTTCATGGGCATACACATCACGGCCCGCATCATCAAGACACTCTTTGGCTTCTGTTGTCGGAGGCGTTTGACTTCGATTCATTACCTTTGGAGGTCGCTCTGCCAATTTAGCCTACCATGTGCACAAAAGTGGCCGTAAAAGATCAATCATCATCAACAAGATGCGAACTGTGTTCAAGAATAGGTTCACAGTCAGCTTCTGACCTTGACCACAATGAACGCTTGTGGGATGTCACCGGAGTATCCGGCTGAAAAATGTCAATCTCTGTTGTTACACTACAGCAATTCTACAGTATAGAGACTTGCTTCATCAACAGCCGTAAATGTGTCTATTATTGAACTATGGGAGTAAGTAGCCCCTTATTTTATCAGGCGAGGACGACATACTGTGATTGATAGACTTTGTCCATATCTTTGTGCATTTCTGTGTAAGGTAAATTGATAATGTCACATCGGAAAGACCTTGACATTGTACAGTATCAATGTGTCAAGATTGACACGATTAGGATTATTTGCGGGGAAAAACTGTGAACGAAGAAACGAACGAATAAACTATAAAATATATATCCAAATAAAAAAGTACTTCCTTTTTAGTTACTTGTGATTATTTTATTATAAAGAAAGAACACACACAGATAGACACAATCAGGAACTTTTTAAAGGTATAAAAACAGATAACATATTCTAGCAGAGTTACAGGGAAGTAGAATATTTTAATATTTTAATATATATTTTGTTAATGATAACGGTGAAGAACATTTCCAGACAGATACCAACAGTTTAAATTTCTACATTATGTTTATCTAATATCTGAAATATTTTATCCCCCAAGTGGTTTGTGGAAATTGGTATTATATCTCTTTTGTGAATATTGATGAAGAATTAATTAAATGTCTTATCCAACTGAATTTAGTCAGTTTTTAAAAACATAGATTCTAAGCTATATGATTTCCATATACAATTTGTTTCCATATGATAATATATTACGATAGAGGGAAGTATATGAAAAAGTGCCTAGTTTTTTATATTTATTGATGAATATGTTCAAATAAGACGTTTAATATACGGAGTTGAGCTGACACGATAAAACTGGATTCAGACTTTTCGGAAATCATCTATTTTTTCCAATGTAATAGGATATTATCAGAATGTTATCTTTTATCTATGTAATATATATTACTTATTTTGGTTTTATATAATTATTAGGTCTATGTGTTATATTTATCACCCAATTATAACAAGTAAATGTTTTTTCCGTGCGATCTTCGTTTATGTTTTCGTTTACGGTTTAGCATATTCATGAGTTTTCATGAACACCAATGTACTTTGCTGAAGATGAAAAAAATACATCAATAAAACACATTCAGATTATTTATCTATTTGTGACTTCAGTAATTTCTGCAAATATTCTTTTCTCAGTTCTTTTTCTGATCGATATCAGTAGAATATAAAGACCGCCCGTTGTCTGTCATCATCTGCTGTCAACGTTATGCTGATGGTTTTTACTTGAGCGTTTTCCAAATATGACGTCATATACGAGAAAATTATCCCTGATATTTTAATCTGTACATAAAAAGGAAACACAATTGCTCTTACTTTACGGTTACATTTGTGTTCATGATAGATTATCATGACGTTATGGCGTCGTGACGTGCCGGAAGTCTGAGACAGTTTTGCATTTTTCATGACAACAGACTTGTGAATTGGGAATGTTTGGTGGAATATGATCATCATTTCCGAAATGAAGTTTGTTTTTACTGTTTCTTCTTCATTTATATAATTGTTATATATATATATATATATATATATATATATATATATATATATATATATATATATATATATATATATATATATATATATATATATATATATATAATATATAAATAACATGTTTATCGTATCTCATGCTGAGCATTTGAGGTTTTGTTTTGTTCTGGTAGTTGATGTTGTGTTCTTGGCCTCTGGCTCAAGGTCATAAGTCACGTGGTAATCGTTAGCGTCTTACTCGACATTTTGACAGAACAATATATCTCTAATGTCACGATAGATGACTGAAGGGCGAATGAGAAATCGATTGTTGTTCCCGGTTTTGCCGTTTGACCTTAATTGTCACCTGTCGGCCCATCGTTTGAGGCATCCAGAACACATCGAAGATTCATTATTTCTCAGATTCTCCTGAATTCCGACAGCTATCTCTCTGTGAAGATTGATTAAGTGACCGATAGACTCGACTTGGAAATA
The DNA here is from genome assembly GCA_025642065.1 of Paralvinella palmiformis. NCBI lineage: Eukaryota > Metazoa > Annelida > Polychaeta > Terebellida > Alvinellidae > Paralvinella > Paralvinella palmiformis. The sequence continues at coordinate 5,463 of JAODUP010001743.1, forward strand.
TGTCCGATAGACAACTGACTAGGGAAATGAGATGAGCAGAGTGATTATTGGAACCATTTTGTTCCATATCTAGGATGATGATGACGATGACGATGAAGACGATAATAATAATAATAATAATAATAATAATAATAATAATAATAATAATAATAATAATAATAAAAAAGTGTGTGATTTCCATAGCATTGTATAGAACTGTATTGTTTTGGAACCCTATACGTTCAATGACTAGATGATGTGTTGAAACATATAAATGTTATCTAATATCTGATTCACGGGAAGTGTGCTCTAGGCTTAGCAAAAACTTTGCACATCTAAAATCTATGTCAATATAATTATATATTGTTAGATTGAGAATATAAATTCTCCCCTTAGAACAATTCCAAGGGTACGATTTAAGGATTTTCCATTAGATGTTTATAATCACTAGCTAAGTTGATCCCCTACTTGACGATGTAAAATGACAAAGGAAGCAATTATCAGTACTAGAAGGTCATTTAGTGCGACCCTGTTGTGTCGCCTGTTGCGATATGAAAGAGTACATAAGGGAAGATTCCTAACCCCGGCCCCTGGTATCGAGATGATTGGTTTTGTCGTCTTATGATACACTATGATACCGGTGTTGAGACTTAATGGTACCACTTCCATAGAGGTCTAGAGCAGTGAAGCTATTAACGACAATGGTTCCTCCGCCTCTGGGAGGATTCATTCATCATCATCATTATAATTTATCATCATCATCATTATCACCATCATCAGCATCATCATCATCATCATCATTAGTAGTAGTAGTAATATTATCGTCTAATTAAATAATGCTACAGTTGAACTATTTCTAACTGATTCCTGGTTTTTATATTTCATCTTTTTTTTAAAGTTTTAATCGCTAAATAAATATTCTCCAGTAAGAAGAGTATTTGTCTAACTACGTCAGATCTTGACCTAGATGATACCTAGTGTCATTTCTTACTCATCTATTCAAGGCTCTACAAGAAAAGCTAACAATCAGATGACAGGGTTATGTTACAGGACGGGGTTGTTCTTATCATGCAAATGAGGTGTCTTCTGGACATTTACTGATCTGATTTACTTGTTTGGTTGGTTGACGATGGCGAAGGTTACCATATCCCTCTTTGAAGGTGTAGTCTTAAATAGCAGCATCCAGTACAATGGAAGGCGTGTTTTAGCGTCTTACGTTGTTGTTGTTGTTGTTGTTATTGTTGTTGTTGTTGTTGCTGCTGCTGCTGGCAACGATAAACAATAAAACATCTCATATCGTTTGGTGTTAACTCGGATCAGGAAATGTTTCTATTTTTGATTAAAATCCTTAATAATATTGAGTGAAAATATTAATGAATCAATGTAAGTTGTTTATTGTAAATTTTATTTAGTGTTACCATTGCTTGTTTGAAACATGCAAAAGTGGGATTATTAATATGTTTATGAAGGATAATAATAAGGTTAATGCTAATTAAATAACTATAATGGTTGTAGCAATAAAGACAGGAACAACAACAACAGTAATAACAACAACAACAATATTGATAAGAGTGAGGTTCTGCCTAATATTGTGTAAAACTTAATCTTAGGTACAGGTCTCTTCATCAAGAGATGCATACAAATAATGTCTTAATAAACTGATTCTACTTATTATAGTTTACATATAACTTTCATATAGACTTATGTTAAACACAAGGGACAAGGATAAATGTTTTGATGACTGAATTACTGGGTTGGTGATATTTGTGCTTAGGTTTCCTAGCCTAATGAAATGAGATGGTTTCATTTGAACGGGTAATGAGACTGGACAATGATGTATCAATGTGACATCTTTTTGAGATGGTGATGATGATGATGATCCTAATAATAATAATAATTATTATTATAATTACAATAAAGGTAATAATAATAAATATAAACCTAATCAAACTAATATTAAAATCAAAATTTTAAAAAGATTCTTTACTACAATAGAAAACTTACAGGGACAGTCCACTCTCAGATCTTTATTTTAAAATATGGAAATTTGGTTTTTTAGTAACAGAAATCAAACAAAAAATCAAATCCCATTAATTTATTAAACTATTTGTTATCAAATCTTGGGGGGGGGGAGAGCCAGTATTTATAATATTTGTGAGCGTAGCTGTATTAGTACTCAAAATTTGAAATGAAGGTGGACTATCCCTTTAAGTCTCTGTACCATAACAAAATCCAATATGTAGTACCACCAATATATTTAGAATTAATAAAATATAGATGCAATTTGCTAGAACAGACGATCTTGAATATTAAAGTTGAAATCATCAAGGAATCGTTGTCTTCTAGTATCACTAGTATCATATTTATTGCAAGAACAATCAAATGCCCTGATTCATTTTATTTATTAAAATATTTGTTATTTCTGCACGAAGTTTTCGTTTTTGGTATAACAATCGCTGTTCGTGAAAAATGTCTTGTGCATTGTAATATTTCATGGCGATTTTATATGTAATAATAATGTATATTTAATAAAGCGCAGGAACCTCAAAGGCGCTGTAAAAATAATATGTAATATAATAATACCCGAAATAATATGTCTGTAAAAACGCTGTAATGATTTAAAAGATAATAATTATTTATCTGTGAAAGCGACCTTAAATAGGTGTGTTTTTAGAAGAGACTTAAAATTTCCAAGAGACAACACATTTCTAATATTTGCCGGCAACTTATTCCACAAAGTGGGGGCTGCAACACTAAACGCACAATCGCCATATGACTTGAGCCGAGACACTGGCACCTGCAATAGTATCTGACTGGATGACCTGAGTTTTCGGGATGACTTTCTAATGGACACCAGTTGACACATGTACTCTGGCGCCATATCATTAATAGATTTATAAGTTATTAACAAAATCTTAAAATGGATACGCCGTCTAACAGGTAGCCAATGTAGTTTTTGAAGAATTGGGGTGATATGATCATATTTTCTAGTATTTGTTACAATGCGAGCTGCATTATTTGTATTCGCTGAAACAGTTTAATGTTATAATCAGATATGCCATGTAACAGGGTGTATAATATATCAATCTTATGCAACCTCCTCCTATCGGTTTTATTTACAAGTTTGGTGTGGGTTATGATAAAGAATCTGTAGCCCCGATATAAGATAAGTAACATTATAATTTCTTTTCCGATATCTTGCATTTTTTCAGGCATGATGATGATGATGATGATGATGATGATTGATATTAAACGGCCACTTTTATGCAAATGGTATGCTAAATGAGCCGAATGTCCTCCAAAGGTAACGAAGCGAAGTGAAAGATGTAGCACCCTTCAGATATGCCCACGCCGAGATTCGAACTAAGGTGGTAGTTATATGTGATTCAAAGCGCTACTAGTTAGACCACGGTTCGCAGCACCCAATAAACAGTCCGACTCGGGATATCCTCAGACGATCTGGTATCGGACATATCCAGATCCAGATATTTAGAACACTAAAGATGACAGTCGTGATACTTTGGTTTGATTGTGTTTTTTTTTCTAGCATTTGTCATGAATTGTTATATTTTATCTTTTAAAAATTGTTTTGTAGGCTACATCTACATCATTATCTTTAAATCTTTAATGGCTCCAAATAGGTTTCTGGGTGTACTAGGTAATATATTATTATTATTATTATTATTATTATTATTATTATTATTATTATTATTATTATTATCTTATGTTAGACAAGTGAGTAAAAGCCCGAATATTAACTAATGTATGATATTTGCAAAGGCGTGAACTACTATTATCCTAACCATTCTAACCTAGTAGTAAGGTGGGACAACATATGTTTAAGATGTTAATATTTATTCTTCAACCAATGTTTGATGTGTTTGTAATATCTATGTTTTTATATATATATATAAAACTATTACTATATAAATTATATATATATATATATATATATATATATATATATATATATATATATATATATATATATATATATATATATAATTCAGTTTGCACATTTGACAGTTTGCCTTCCATACGCATTTTATGAGAACTTATGCCGGGAGATGGATTTACATCACTGAAGGTGCTGGAAAGAGTAATTAATGATGTACATAAAGTGTAGATAGATAACAAATACTTGTTTTATTATATATTGATAAAAATATATATAATGTCACTGTATGAGAAGAAAAGTGAATCATTTAGAGATAGAACTGTTCATTTTGTGGAATGAATGATGCTGGGCTGATTACTTTATTATTTGAAACTAAATTGAATTCAACTTATTTTAATCACTTACTAATGGTCAATTGGTAAGATAAATGATTTAAGAATTAAGTTTCAGATACAAACACAATATATGTTCTTACATCAACAACGTAGGTGTTTTACCAATAACTAATATATATTATTCCTTATTTTGGTTATTGGGGATGGGTTAATTAATGCGTATCATAGTTTTCCAACTAACAACACTATATGTGTCAATATAGAAACAAGATTATAAAGATTCCACCAAACACACACCTTTGATCATTGGCTTTCACTTCAACTAATTCAATCAGATACAAACTTGTGAACTGGTCGTATTTTGTTCCTTTAGATGCCTTTCTAGATGTATATGCGCTGTCCTTTCGTGTTGGGTTACATGTCATATGACGTAGTAGCTGACGAAACGGCTGCTCATATAAAACCCTGTTTTGTTTGTTTTTATTTTGCAATAAGATATTTCCCTATTATCCGCTTAGCTACGTAAGAGGCTGGCACAATGTTGTTGTATTGTTATCTGTTCTAGTTATGACAGATTCCATGCATTGTTATCCCAATGCTTCTCAAAATAAATAATGTTTATGAGAATAGTCCATTATCACGACACATTTAATGTTTAGTTTTTACAGTTATTATGGTTCCAATAATGATTGCATCTCGTGATAAGGTTATCAGCTGTTTGTATGACGTTAGTTGTTGTTTTTAGTTTCAGGTAATATATTTCCCAATTGTCTGATGTAATAGGTGAGAGTCTGCAACAACATTCTTATTCTGTTCTAACCCGAATCTGTTTTCCGTATGATGACGGATTCTATACAACTTCAACCTAATACTTTTCAGAAAAATGGCTGCATTCAAGCCTCAATAGTGCCAATATATTGACAGGAAGTAAGATACTATTACTATCTTTAAAAAAATCAATGTATTATTTATGACACCCCCCCTAATGACTTCTAGATGTAGTTGTCGTTCACTTGGTATGCATTTATCATTGTCCTGGCAGACGTCATCATTGATGTGTAAGTGACAAGCTAATGTGTCAATATCATTCTTTGGATAGGACACTATGGCAACCTTCACATCTCTTTCTGGATAAGGATGGACATCTTTTCAGTCTGTCTTCATCTCTGTCTCATTAATTCTGTATGTCTGTTTACCAGCTCTTTCTCTATGGGTTGGAAATTAGATAACGGTTTAACAGAGAGGTTACGTATTCTATGTAAATATTTTAATAGTTGTTTATTTTACGGAATACACTAGCAGTCATCTTTTATTTCACGAGTTAAATCCACTATTAAGCCATCGAAAGAAATTAGTTTTTCCTTGTTATTCACTGATTATACTGCGAAAATGTCATTTTCATCCGAGGGTTGTAAATGAAATATGTTTCTGGGATATTACGTCATCATTAGATTTCCGGAAGCCAAACTAAAATCTACATCATTATTAACTACGAAAAACTCATTACAAAACATTAATATAACGTAAACAAATAGAAGTAACATATTTTATAATAATGAGCTTTAGAAAGGAAATAACGAATAGATGTTCATTGAAATAATCAACAGAAAATATAACTGTAAGGGGGATTCCCCCAGTATCTTCATATTCAGTAAAGTTAATCTAAATCCGTGAATATTTATTAGTATGGCATCTAGGTACTTAGTAAATTATAGACATTGATTAATAGAAAAATGGATTAATTTTAATATCTAAGTCGAGAATCTTAATGCATTCATTTGTGAAATGTTTAAACGTAACCCGATAAATATTATTACATATTCATTCATTTCATTCATTCATTCATTTCATTCATTCAAAACCAATGACCAGTGATCGTACCATGGCAACTGACAGCAGCGATGCGTGCCCAGGTAGCTCCATCTTCCGTATTACAGTAGATTATGTCTGCATTCAGCCCAGTCCAGTCCTTGATGTTAAAGGTGTGCCTTAGTCTTTTAAACATTTCCGTATTCATCATCCTGACAAAACATGACAAAATATATATTATCGTTATAAATGAACAGTTTGTTTAAATAACATGTTAGATGAAGAGTTCGTGTTTAAAATCACATGATGGTTATAAGATAATATTTGATGATTTCGTTTTTCATCTTATCTCAATCTTTATTTTTAAGGTTTTGTTCTTGCTTTTAATTTCTTATATAATCATGAAATATTATTAGACAATTTGTTACCTTGTTGATATGATAATATTACTGTTACACCAAGTTTACACATAATTAATTTATTGTGAAGTATGCAAAATAAATGTAGTCGAATGCTAAATCTGGAAGCGCTCTACAAAATTACCCTCGGAATATATTCTCCTTTGTAACAGATGTGTTCTCGGAGAGCATCAGGAAGTTACTGTTTTGTTTCTGTCATCTGATGCGCCAGGGAGACGTGATCAGTGTTGGAGAACATGTTCCCTATCAGCTTCTGGTGTTAACTGTACTGAAAACGTTTGGCAACCAAAATAGAATCCTTTTACAAAAGATGCCATTTTCTGTCGTCATAAGGTGGGCGATACTATAGTATAGAACAACAACACACTCGTTTTATCAACAGCCGTAAAGGTGCCTGGTATTGAACTATGGCAGTACGTGGGTCTTGTGTCATCAGGTAGAGTGTACGGGCTGCTGAACACTCTGGAGACCATGATGGCAGCCTAAAGGTTAGGATATAGTCTGAGCTGACAAAGGGACGCTTATATCGAGTTTGGGCGACATAATCTGATTGTGAGACATTGCTCTTATCATTGTGTATTTGTGTTTGAGGTAACGTGACAATGTAACATCGGACTGACAGCATCAATATGTCAGGATGGACCCGATCAAGATTATATATGGTTGGAAATATGAACGAACAAATCAAAGAATGGTAGCAAATACATTTCAACACAGACATGTATATATCTTTATATTTAGTCACATGTGTTTATTATAGTATACAGAAAAACAAAACACAGAGAGGAAGACAGAGAGACAGAGAGACAGACAGACAGACAGACAGACATACAGACTTACATACATACATACATACATACATACATACATACATACACACATATATACATACTGACATACACACAGATATACATACTGACGGACGGACAGACAAAGAAACACTTAAAGAAATAATACAGGGAAATATAATATTTGAATATTTTGAGATTCTAGTAAATTTGACGATAATGACGACGACGTATGTGATTATGGTTATGATGATGATTGTAATTTGATTATAATCATTGTACAATTATTCCACACCTGAAGCATGTACCGGACATATACCAACATTATACATTACTCCATTGTGTTCATCAAATGTTTAATATAAGTTATCCATTAACTCTTTTATTTTAATTAGTTTATTTCTCCTTTGTGATGATGGTTGATAAATGTATTGATATAAATCAATTGTTTGTCTTTTGGTTCTTGATGAATGTTAATCTGATAATAAAACGAATTGATTGACTTTTATTATTGATATATTTAGGTGTATAATGTAGTATTGATGGATGATTGTAGATAAAATATGTTTTAATTAATAAAATCATGAAACATATATTTTAGCTTAGTGCTTTATTACTCATTCTAGTGTACATAATAGACATATCCAGTACAATATTTGTATGATACAATATATAAAGAGGTAACACCAATAACCTTATAGGTTGAGAACCCATGACAATAGTATACATATGTGATATACAAAGCAAGATATATATATATATATATATATATATATATATATATAACTGATATTGGGGTAGGTGTTACCCTAGTTAACACATATAGAAATGTTACAGATTATCTATGTACACATTTTTCACATCACGAATACCCATTTTTTTGGTGGCTATATGTGTTAATTAGGGTGTAGATTTCCTCATATTGCGGGACCTTGTTAAAAAATCAAATTAAAAGCAAGACAAGTGCAGCCGTTGTTTACATGAGGTTTTTGACCGTGTCGTATATTGTGATGGTCGTACGCAATATTTAATATGAAGTGCTCCATTAAAGGTCTAGTACCTTTGACATAATCGGTAATAACGATATAGGCTTATAATTGTAGAATTGATTTTGTTCTTTTGATCTATAGATATGCACTACTTTGGCACGTTCAATATATTTTGGTACTAATATACTTTCAATTAGGTCTGAGTCATGGATAATATTATTGTAAATCATATTGTAAAGCGCCTTAGAGCAGCTTCTAGCTGAATAGGGCGCTATATAAATATCACATATTATTATTATTATAAGTGACTTATTGAGCACCATACTAACTGGTATGGATATTTCACCTTTCAGTTTCTTTTAAAACATCCATGATATATCGCCACACCCTGATCCTATCTTTGATTTCATATTTGTGATAATTTTGTATATTTCAAGTGGGTCAGTAGTTCTGAAGAAAATGGAATTTTATTTCTATGTTTTAATAACTGGTGTATGGATATTTTGGATCAGGTATTTGAGATGCTAAATCACGTCTAACATTTGTAATATAGGAACAAAGGCCTTCGCTAATATCTTTTGGGTTCGTTACTTTTGTGTTGTTAACACTAAAGTAATTAAATACACCTATTTTATCACCATTGAATTAGATAATAAAGCTCCATAATATTTCGCTTTTGCATTTTGCTAAGTGTTATTGACAAATTCAAGAGCCCCTTGGTCATCCACGGTTCTCGTATAATTCATTTAGGCGGGAAATGAACAGGTTTTCGTTGTCTTGTTCAAAAATGAATCTTATTCAGTAATAGATTCTTGAGCGTTGGCATTTGGAACGCGATAGACCTCTCCAATACGATTATAACAGTGCAATTTCCATGTAATATGATTATGTTAATAAATTAATGAACCATCGAGGCGGAAAGTACATGATGAAGAATTATGTTTTTAATATTCGTGGATGAATATGTTCAAGTAAGAAATTTATAATACGGATTACAGCCGACATGATAGCATTAGGTTTAAGGTTTTTGGTAACCATGTTTCTTTGATTTAAAAGAAATATATCGGAACAGCTTTTTATAAACTTGTGAATGCGTGGATTCTTTTCAATATAACTCTATATATAACAAGTAACCAAAGAAATACTTTAAACTAATAATTGATAGAACCTTGTTTTTGACCGCTTTAAGCTTGTTTTACATTCATTCCATAACACGAGTGCCAATTTAAGAAACCTTACTCACGTTTGTACCGATGTCAATGCGATAAGGAAGCCATGATTCCGATCTAAAGAAGAAACACTACTTTGTTTCTATTTAATTTATCCAAGCGGGGGGGGATGGGGGCAAACCTAATGATCTATTTGTATGTATGTAGAACCGTCTTATGACATGTTCTTTTGTAACCTAGATATCAGTCTGTTACTGTGATAAATCATTTCATTAGACAGTCCTTAAGTGAAGAAAGTAGACCAAATGAACGAAGTGATCCTCGAAGGCAACGGTATAAAAACGAAACCCCGATGAAACATCATTCAGGCGTAATAAAATCGGGATTTGAAACTGGTGTCTGAAGATCTCTCTTCAACTGGACGACCATTTCGATAGCCGAAATTGCTCTAATTTTCCCGAGCGCTTTGTTTAACCTCGGCGCTGATCACATCCGGGGCATATAGATTAGGGAATACTTTCTCTAGAGAAATACAATGATTACATGAGAAATTCAACTGACGTACAACTGAAGATAGACCACATGATAAGGGAAGGTTTATTCTGAGGCATTTAGATAGGATGGTCTCTTTGTGGTTAGTGATGTTTATATTATTGTCGTAGCTGATGTTTCGATTGTACTTTGACAGATAGAGGACTGAATGGCGATGGAGAAATCGATTGTTGTCCTTGGTTTTACCGTTTGATGTTTTCCACCAGTCAGCCTTTCACGTTAGGTGTCCGGAACACCATGAAGGGTGCGAATCTTTATTTCCCAAGCTGACTAGCAATTCGAAAGCCACCCACATGAGGAGTGATTAAGTGGGTGCTAGCTTCATCTTGGAAATGTGACCGAGGGGCTGCTGACTAGGGAAATTAGATGATCACGCGATGTCTTGTGTTAATGGATGACACACCTGGCAGAGAAAGTAACGTAGGAAATCGATAACATCACCAATAGGCTTATTGCAGTGTCGTGGGGCATTAAGAATATTTAATTGCTATCGTCTATATGGAAGGCAAATGAAGATGATTTCGTCATAATCTAATTCGGTAAGCGTGCTATAAGTATAAACGGTATAATTTAGATATAAATCGAGCTTTTAAATACAAATCGTATTGGAAACGTGGTAGTGACGTACAGCTTAAATGTAAGTGCAAAATAACTAGCTTCTCGCACAAACAAAACAATACAATTTATATGATATTTCATGGAAATATGTGGGATTCCTAGACGGTTTAAATACATGAGAGATCGTTTCGATTAAATCAATATCCTGGTTTGATTAGTCTATAGCTGCGATTTGCTTTAGATTTTACTGCCAATTTTCGTTTGCTTATAATAACTTTCTAATTTTGAGTTAATTTTGACGAAGCTTGTATTTATTCATTGCTAATCTTAAGATAGCATAACATTATCAACATTTAATCGTCATCCACTTCTACTGGAATGCTAGTTAGGTGATTACAAAACACCTATTACGATGAGACATTCACGGCCTGGTAGAATAATCATCAATTACTAGTAGTCATCATCAGTCAGACATCTCCTTGTTGTAATCTTAATCAAAAGTATAGATATGAATAGGTAAAATGATTTTGTAATCGTCATCTTCAAATTTCAGTCCATTGTCCTACTTAAAAAGCGTGTTTCGGATGGCCCAAGCAGTGGTGTGCTTTACACAATAATACATCATCCAGGGGAATGACATGAACAGAGAATGAGGAACCCAACTGAACTGTAATATAATAATATAATAATAATGGCCGAAATGGCAGTTATTTTAAGTAGCTTAGCTGAGGGAGTCGCACATGGTCTGATATGAATTTAGAATTTGCAATATATGGGATAGTCGGTCGGGAAAACCTTGCCAGTTGCCTGGTTGGGAGACAAACTCCTCCTACTATAGTGCCACGGCCGGGATTCGAACATGCGACCTTCAGTACACCATGACCATGAGTAAGAAAGTACCACGCTATTACCCACTAAGGCCATAGAGGTGGTCTTGGTTAGCAAAACGCGTTTAATCTTTAAAAAATCCGTATCATAAACTCTTACTGGTTTAATTGTGATCACCTGAACCAACCTTTTAACGGCCATAATGTCATCCTATCCGATAATGTGCAGTCTTCATTAACGGATAAAGATGAAGCATTTTATGGTTTATATGAATCGCGTTATTTAGCTCACAGACCATAAGTCGGTGAGCTATTCATGGACGGATGTGCTGACATCAACATACCACACGTACATATGAACCGTTTATAAGACATGAACATTACACAATGTAAGCTGCACTCAAATTGTGCTCCATACGCTACAACATAACAACGTAAACGCGAAACTAAGTAAACGGCGTGTTGGAAGTCTATAAGAATCGGTGATCATGCTGTAATTGACATTATGGTCCTATATGTAGTGTTGTAGTGTTGTACACACACACACACACACACACACACACACACACAGAGAGAGAGAGAGAGAGAGAGAGATAGATAGATAGATAGAGAGATAGAGAGAGAGAGAGAGAGAGAGAGAGAGAGAAAAGAGAGAGAGAAAACAGACAGAAAACAGACAGACAGACAACAGACAGACCACACACACACACAGAGAGAGAGAGATGAGAGAGAGACAGACCGACAGACAGACCGAAAGACAGAAGAAAACAGACGACGACAACAGTTTAAAATTATATATATATATATATATATATATATATATATATATATATATATATATATATATATATATATATACAGACTAGAAAATAAATATGGAATATAATTTTATTGTTTGTTATTTACTTAGAATTATATGTTTTTCCAGCTAAAGTATAAGGATATTTAAGTTTATGTATTTATCGATATAATTATCATAGGAGGAATATATTGATTAATTTGAAAGATTATGGGTATTCTAGATCATGGTGGATATAATGAAATATGATTATTATTGGAAAAATGCTAACATATACGACATATGGGGCCGTTAAGTAAATTATGCATTAAAAAAAAGCAGGAATTTTTCAAGAAATCGACTTCAAACGTTCTGATTATTTCGAGTGTTCAATGAGGTACAACAATCACAGTTCAATATTTGGTATGACCCCCACGGGAATCGTACAGAGAGAGCTTGTACTCGTCGAGGGATGCTGTCAATCAGGGTTGCCAGGATTTGAAAGTGGAAAAGCTTGCCATGCATTAATGACTGCCTGTCGCAATTCCACCAGATTAGTAGGCTGGTTGGCACTTGCATCCATGGTGCGTGTTACTTCGGACCACAAGTTCTCTATAGAATTCATATCCGGAGACACTGCTGGGCATTCCCTGTATTTGATCCCTTCAGTTTCCATGAAATTGACCATCGTGCGAGTTCTGTGTAGCCTGGCGTTGTCATTGTGGTACACAAAATTATGCCCAAATGTCAGACGAGCAAATGGCAATAACTTTTCCTCCAGGATCTGTAGGTACTGGTACTAATCCAGGTTTCCATAGACGATGTGAATGTCACATTTTCCGCCATGGTGGAAAACACCCCATGTGGTAACTCCACCGCCCCTCCTTGGACTCTAGGTACGATGCAATCTTCATTATAGCTGTATCCTCATGTAGCTGTCTGCAGACCTGGATACGACCATCTATCAGGTAAAGCAGGAATCTGGATTGGGTCTGAAGATGACATGCTGCCAATGACCTGGTCGCCAGCGGAGATGGTTTCTAGTCCAATCCATACGCGCCTGTCGATGTCTTTGCAACAATAAAAGTTTCTTCTGGGGTCTCCTGGCGAAGTATCCGGCACAGATCAATCGCAGATTCACTAGCATTCTGGATACAGTGAATATTAGTGAACCGTAACCACTCAGCACGAAGGGTGTTTGCTGACTTGGTACGCCCATTTCGGCACAAACGTAGCAGACAACGGTTTTCTGTTGTCTTACGAGGACGTCCTGGTCTAGCCCTGGGTGTGGGTACGCCAGTCTCCCGATTTCTCTTAAGCACCTTTGCGACTGTTCCCTGTGCTATCCCAAGAGCTTGGGCTTCTGTTTGGAACCCATACGCCACATGGCAAGAACTCGTCGATAAATTCCTTCATTAAAATGACGAACCATGATGTCAAGAAAGTTGCCCAAATATTTCAGCAAATTCCGCCGGCACGCCCGAGTACAACTAGAAATATCAATAGGTCTACCCCCTTATTTATAGAGCCTCAAATATCAGGCCACATGGACGTTGGGTATTGTATTGATCACCCACTCACCCAAAACAATACCACGTGTTGAAAACGTATGCCACAATACTCGTCATGTATCAATGATTACGCTGATACCATTGAACAGATCATAAACACTAATCAACTTGTCTTAATATGCTGTTCCACAAAAGAAAGCAACGGATAAAAATATATTCCATATTTATTTTCATGTCTGTATATATATATATATATATATATATATATATATATATATATATATATATATATATATATATATATATATATATAACTCACATGTTGTGTATATAGTGTGTGTGTGTGTGTGTTTGTGTGTGTCTGGAAAGCATTTCCCTACACTGCTAGTTTATTTTAGTTAGTATAAGACATTATAATAGATCATTCTATTTATTATTGGTAATAGTTTAATGGACTTCAGATTAGATGTAATTGTGCTATCGTTTATGGTTCCCTAGACATAGATAAAGTGGTTGTCTTTGTAGTCAGTTGCCCGATTAATCATCGACATATTGCATTTATCACGTGCTATTATATGTGACAGTATATTCTAGCTTATTGCCAAAAACACACAAACATACCGGTTAATACCCCGGCATGGTTATCTCTAATGGATGTTTTTTCTTCACGCCATTAGCGTTAAAGATCGCTTGGCTTATTTCGCTTACCATGTGCACATAATAGGCATTAAAAATAGGAATATTTTATATTTGTATTTACATTTGCACGCACGCATACACGAATGGAGACATATCTATATACGTTTTGTAGACAAGGATAACATGGGAATATAGTCTCTAAGTGGACAATTTTATAAACGGTCTTATGACTGTAAGTTATTCAATTTTATTACATAGCGACGTGATCGGTCCAGATACCATAATCGTCTCTGAATGAAAACTGGCATTCGCTAGATTCTGTGCCCTGACTAATTGTCCAGAAATTGTCCCCACAATTGTTAATATATTTATGTGCGCTACCACTTCAGATACTGATAAAGCATATGCACTGCTAGCCAAAAGTCGTCGGTACCCTGAACAAAATGTTCACGATTATATAGGTGCATGGCATTTGCTTTGCGATAATGTTGCCAACAAAAGACAATAAGGTTCTCACTTCGGATTCACCAATCACCTACTGCTAATGTCATAATTTCTCAGCTAAGCCACAAACATGTGGGTCTTAGCTGGATGACTTACTATGAAGTAGGCAATCACATGCGAAAAGTTATGAATAGTTTACTCTCAGATGATTTGTAGGTTAACAACAAAGGCTGGATGAATGCGAAAAAGAATGAGCCCACTAGTTTAAATTTGGACCATAAATATTAACCAATCAAAACGCATTGTTTTATTTAAAAGAAAACATAGCCCACGTGCTGAAATTCAGATGATGATAACTGAAGAAAATAAATTGTCAGCTTTCACCGGTTCATCAGGTCATAGAGCAATAATCTATTCGTTACAATAATCGTGGTTCTTTTCTTTCGATAAGCCAACGTTCCATTGCATGATCTTATCTTGGCTCCGTTGTTGGCACAGACGACAATGGTTGAATGTCTGTTTCTATAAAAGCCTTGTCGTGTGATTTGATTCTATATTAGTGCGCAACTCGTAGCTTAATTGTTTATCTTCAAATGTAAACGTTCCATTGTGGCTCTACGTCAATGGTTCTTTTGTTGCGTACATCTCGAGCGGATGGCATTGTTCAACGTCGGTTTTCATGATGTATCCTAGAACTTATGGGCAACGTATTTTAGCGATTTAATTTGGCTCGTGAGTGCCTCTTAGACGCTTTTTAATTCCACTTGATACTAAATTAGTTAAATGCTTGTTTTATCGTCCAAAATTATCCATAATAATAATAATAATAATAATAATAATAATAATAATAAAAATAACAACAACAATAAGAATAACAACAACACTACTACTACTACTACTACTACTACTACTACTACTACTACTACTACTACTACTACTACTACTACTACTAATAATAATAATAATAATCAACTATAATGCCATTTTATCATAAACATATCCACTATACACTATTGCAGTATATAGTAGCACTATTGTAGCTAGCAAAATTAAATGATGGCCATTATTTGCCAGAACGAACATCCTTGAATATGAAATTACTAAGGATATAACATATTTCTAATATCATTCCAGATGCTGTATTTATATAAATGTATACAAGAACTATCAAATGGTACTTAAAGTTTATTTGAGGCGTACGAAAAACAAAAACAACATTACCTTGAAAAACAAAACACATAAGTTATGTTTCGAATTCGATACTAAATAATTAATAATCGGCTGTAAATGATTTGTATGCGAAACGTCAGTGAGTTAGTAGATTAAATACTTTCATCTGAATATCATTCCCAGTGAAATGGACATTTTATAATACGTCAATAAACATTAACATAAATCGTCCTGTTCGTGGTAGTCATTGATGGTGCTTTAATTGTAATAACGAATAGATAGTAGTACTATCTTAGCTAATTTATTCTAAATATGGCAAGATAGAGAGATCTGACGTCGTATGCAGCTTTACACAAAGAGCAAGAACATAAATACCATGAATGGCAAATATGTAACGAGAAGCCCGAAAAGATGCCTCACTCTGTTATTTCTTGTATGTTCTTGTTATTTCCCAATGTTTTACTGAAAGTCTCATAGCGCTGTTACGGGGCGCCTCCGTGGTCTAACGGTAGCGTGTAGGATCACAGATCACTACCGCCGGTGTTCGAATCTCGGCGAGGGCATATCTGAAGGGTGTTTCATCTTTGAATTCGATTCTTTTTCATGTGCACAGAAGTGGCCGTAAAACATCAATCATCATCATCATCATCCCTCATCATTCACGATAATATGTTGCGTATTTTATAAAGGGTTTGGCACACATTATTCAATTTTAAAGGCGATATAATATGCAGGGTTTCCCCAGAAATACAACATTTTAATATTAGTAAAACATCAAGGTACCTAGAAGTATCTTTCAAGCTGTCAAGCGTATCAAGGATTCAGCTTATTGAATGATCTTTGTATTCTGTTGTCGATATCAAATGTCATGGAATTTTAGGTAGATCTCATATGTAAAACTCCAATCAAATCTCCCGTCTTTCAGAGCGTGATTTTCCACGTCGTGACACATCCCAGGATGTACTAGCTAAGTTAATACTTCCAAATACAATGCATTTCTTTATCCCATCTATGAGCTTGACTATAAGACATTTCCGCTGATTGCCATCAGGGTTTTACCTTTGATCGTAATAGTAGCCTATTCTCTAATTCTCGCCGAGATGATGCGGAAGACCCAGCAGAGTAAAGGTGAAAATCGTAAACTCAACATCGTATTTCCTGCCATTTGCGAACAGCCGTCAAGTTGTTCCCAGGGGAAATGTTTACTTAGGTGGGGGGGGGTACTAAATAGAGTTATAATGACACTGGTTCCATCTCCGCAGATGACAGTCGCATAGATTTCCCACGACTAGGCTATTGGTTCAACTATCATCAATAATAACGAATTAAATACGTCATGGCAATGTTCTGAGAACTGGATGGAAAACCTTGCATTCTATTATTAACATTTTACTTTGAGCAACTAAGGAAAAATGATGTACTAATATATATATATATATATATATATATATATATATATATATATATATATATATATATCCATTTTAATATATTATCTTACCTAGCTTATATGATCAGACAGATTGATGTCATCAGCATATTTGGTGTCGTTCATCATTGTCGCTTGTTTGGCTTTATCTCGACCAAAAATAGGTTAAAGTACGATATTGTAAACAGAAATATAATATCAAAGATATTAGGATAAACAACGTGTGGGTGAATCAAATGGCTTTATGATGGTAAAGGTTATATACCAATAAGTGTAACCATAGGCAATAAGTGGAATTAAAGTAATGAATTTGGTCGGAAAGTTCATGGAAATTTAAAATCCTCGAAGGAAATTAAGTACCTTTCTGAAAGTTAAACCAGAGCAATACTTTAACAGCCTTTGTATATACATTTGAGGTGCATTATCAAAATCAATCTACGTCACGTATTTAAATTATACGGCATGGCCCATAAGTCGCTTTACATTTAAAATGTATTCAACTTCCAAATGCCACACCGACCTATAGGCCACCCTATATTTCTTTGAAGGCTTTGTTCCTAGGGAAGATAAGTGTTATGCTAATTTGGTTTGGGATATCTTGTGTTTCCATACCTATGGAAAATCTTAACTAATATTATACATTGTATTACATAATTATATATATATATATATATATATATATATATATATATATATATATATATATATATATGTGTGTGTGTGTGCGTGTGTGTGTGTGTGTGTCGTGGTGTGTGTGTTTGTATGCGTGGCCTTTTATTCTATGCATCTTTTGAGAAAATAAATGTCCTTAAATGCCGAAAAGAGTAATTAATAATATATAAAGTACGGATAGACAACAAATACTTGTTTTGTTATATATCGATGAGAGGGTCTAAAGTTTGGTGCTACCAGAAGACAGGTGAAGTAATTAGGGATAAGGTAGCTAATTTTGTTATAATAATGAAGGAAGAGAAATTGTTTTGTTATTTAAGATTAAAACGAAGCTAATTTGTAAGAAACTACCGCTATCATGTCCTAGGATAAGGTGAATGATCTAGGAATTCAATTTTAGATATAAAGTATCATCTTCATTCTTAAATCAGCCACATTCGTGTCCTATCATTAATTCATCGGCAATTCTATGTTTTTGTTATCAGCAGGATAATAAATGTACGTCGTAGCATATTAATTACCAATATTTATCGTTATCGTTAATTAGTTATTAAACCCACACTCCTTTGTTCTGATAGATGTTCATGACTGTGTCTCATAATAAGGTTACCTGCTGTTTCTATAATATTTATCTATTGTCTGCTCAGCAAAATGGGAGTTTGCGACAATATTCTTACGTTGTTCCAATTCCAATCTATTCTCCGCATGATATATTTATACATTATTATATATATATATATATATATATATATATATATATATATATATATATATATATATATATATATATATATATATATATTATAATACTATAATAGTAACTATTTGTTCAGATCGTAGGGATGCTATTTATCCTTAGAAGAGTCAATGTATGTTTTTGGGTACACCATCAAATCACAGCCGGCTGTATGATTGTCTTTGATATTGTATGGCTTCGTTATTGTTTTGATATATGTTATTAGTGAGGTGTAAGTGACAATAACACGTGACGATGTCAGTCGCTCAATATACATTTGATGGTCGGAGATTATTTATGTCTGTGTGTCTGTCTGTATGTTGTCTGCCTGTTCCTCCTTCAGGGTGGGAAATCAAATCAACATTAAAGCTATCTTTACAGATTCCACGTTTTCAGGCATAAAGTACGTTGTTGATCACTATTTACAATGACGGCGATTTTCTAGCATAGCTCATCAACTCTAGGAATTATGTGGGCCACAATCAAACACGGAAAGGTATCATTTAAATACGAACTGAAAAACACTATATCGGTGATGTGAGAAAAACACAATAGATTTATAATTATGGGTTGTGTCAGAAAGAAAATACTTATTAGACGACATAAATTATAAATATAAAAAGACCGTGAGTGAGGTTTCTCATCAGTAACCCAATAGAGACTTATTTACAGAAAAGCCTGATTCATTTTGTTGGATTAGTGATGAATTTGCTGGGTGAATGTTTGAAATGTTTTAAACATTCTCCAATATATATGATTAAAACCAAATTACAAACCTTTCTGTTACTATTTGCTGTCTCACACTCCAGTATCTATTCCATAGTTATTGGTAATGTTGCTAAGATAACACGGGTTAGGTGTGTCATAATAGCTCTTTAAAGATGTCTCGCTATCATGGAAGTCAGCAGTCTGATAAAACACAAAGAAGTATATATTTCATATCGTGACAAATTACCCACCTGTTTAGTTTGTCATATCATGTGACATGTTAATATTGGAAATGAAATGTATTCATCTTAACTTAATCTTTATTTCTAGATTACGAAAAAAAGTTTCTTATATAATCGTGGATTATTATATATTTGGTTGTATATGTGATATTAGTATATTGCGAAGTTTATCAGTCTATAATTAAGCCGAAGAAATGGTTTGCTGATATATATATATATATATATATTTATATATATAATGTTTTTAAATATGTTTTGGTTAATAAATAAAATATGATATTAATATTTTTGTAACATCACATAATTAGAGGATATTATATACTATTTATTTGATGTGTTTTTAACTAATTAATTTATTGTTTTTTAACTAATTAATTTATTATTTATGTTCGTCTAAAGATAAGCACAACGTGATAGCAAAATAATTAGGCACCATAGCTTACAGAAACACATTTAGATTTTGTTTAATGTTGATGCTGTATTTTACAGATTAGGATTTCTGATATGTTAAAATTAGCAGTTATATTGAGAAATGTATATTTGAACCGTATACTACAGGCCATTAATAAAACTATAGAGTTACACCTAGAAAACGGCAGCTTTATTAAAAGGGTATTGTTTCTCCAAAGGATAGCTTTAGGATTTCAAAAGTTAATTATCCATTCATTTGTTTGTTTTTCTTTCACGGCACGCTAGAAATAAATGCTCGCTTTTTGGAAACACACGAGAGGAAATAAATTACATGACGCAAACGCAATTATTTAGTCATTTGACATAAAGAACAAGACAAATATTGGAAAACCCCCGTCAATTAGATAAATGATACGTTCCATATAACTCATTATTTTGAAAATGCTAACTCACCTACACAAGTATTATGTATTGTAGCTATTTCGTAATTATTCAGTGAGTGAGTGAATGAATTGAGTGGATGAGTATTGGATTCCTTTATTTAGCCCGGGTATTCTTTACTATTGTATCATAATAGTGTAGGGTGACATTATTTAGGGGATATCCTACTAACAGACGCATGATAAGGATTTGAAACTTGAGCTGGAGGATTGCAGCTCGGTGGTCTAACCATTTGGATGTCTCTGTTCCTTTGTGAAGCATTAATAGTTTAGATGAAGAGTTTAGTTGATATGACAAATCTTTGTGAGATATTTCTCTAGAGGGGTCGGCTCTCAGTCATGTATTTTTGGTGTGATCTGAGCAGAGGCTAATCAACTCCCTTACTATTACTTCTAGCCTATCTACAGTTATCTTATTTCGAGTGTGGTTCCTTTCATTGAGTAATTGTACATATCTTCTCCCCCGCAACTTACAGGGAAGCAATACGGAAAATGGAGTCGAAATACCCTGAGGGTGGTCACTACCAGAGTGTTTTACGTCCTCGGGGGGTCTTTTTTTTTTAATAATTCAGTCGAGACGGCAGCGCTATTTAACGTGGTAAGCTATCCACGTTGTTGTACCGAGAAATTAATCCTTTTTTTCGCTAAAAAAGACTCTTGAATAGCCATGATCTGATTTGTGTTAGTACAAATATCACAATCCCGATTGTGTCAGATACACTAAAGCCATCATCCATTGTCACTGGCATTATGGATGATTGAGTTGATTAGTAACAAAGATCGCTCAACAGTAATTAGTTTCTATTATTTCTTTGCTATCAATATAAGCTTTCTTTTTAAACGAAAATATGTTTTTAAATATTTTGAACCTTACAATAATCCTTTTTCTGTGTAAATTTAGATATCTATATCGGTCTCTGATATTCGAACCTATAAAAGTAAAATTGTTAAAGAAATATTTTGGTTATAGAGTTTCAAAATGCAATTAGCGGTAAATGGCAGGTTAAATGTTATATTTCTGTAGACAAGATAGTTTAATCTCGTTCGTTTCTCATTATGCGTTGTTTTATTCACCATTTTTATTCGGTATCCGTTGTACCGTATATGATCATTGGTCTAAAACCACAGCGTGCTTCATAATATTGTCGTATTTCAATCTATTTTCAGATGCTTTCCATCCACAATATTTCGGAAGATTTTTTCCCGCGGACAGCTCCACAATATTTAGAAAATGCATATCATTATCTATCAAACCTTCAGTCTCTCTATTATAGTTTATCGTCAACATAATAGTTGAAAATGGTGAGATTTCTGGGAGAGAGACTCGTCGGTTATTTATAGTATAAACAGATTATAGGAATAAAGATGTGTATTGTCGACCCTATCATTGAGATTGGATAGTGTGTACCATTTCCATAACTTTTGTTTGACTGATGAGAGTCAGTTGTATCAAAAAATGTCCCTCTGCTTTGGGATAATACAATAAATATTCATGAAGTAGCCAGTGTTGCCACGTCTCTAAGACATAACTATAAACCCAAACGAAGGCACTTAGTGTTTTAATAGTAGAATCACTATATAACACAGAAGGGGCAGCCACAACAGTATACACCAATCATTAGAGGATATCACCTCCTGGGTGTTGCTCGGTGTTCAAATGGTAATATTTATAATAATTCCTTTACATAAATATTAAATAGACTTTAGAATATTATAATTACTAAGTCATTTGCTGGTAACTTTAATATTTTTTAGCTGAAATGATGGTACAGTTACTGATGCACTATGTAGTATAGTTCGCGGGGATGAGATCTAATCTTTGTAATTGGTTTGATAACCCAATCATCAGGTTCTCGACCACATATAGAAGGCTATTGTAATTATTTCGCATATATGTATTATGATGTAATTGTAATTTTATAAATGTAAGACTAATTAGTACACTTTTACAGTCAAGCTAATTATGCGCTGGTTTGTTTAAGTATTGTCTCGGATTAATTCTTCGACGTGAAATAAAATACGAAGTTTTGTTTCTCATATATCCATGAGAGGAGTGGTAAAACCAATGACAAACGGATAGCTAAGGAGTGTAACAAGAATATTTGATAGTTTACATTACAGGGAATAAGTGTTTTATGAGAGTGTGATTTTTGCTAGTTGAATAGTCATACCATCTCAGAATAGTAATGTTATTATTTAATGTTGCTTCTTCTCATCAAAATAAATAATTTATCTCGTGATGATTGTGTATAAAACAAAATTATAAAGAAGTAGCTAAAAAAAGAGTTTTTGTTATTTACACACACACACACACACACACACACACACACACACACACACACACACACACACACACACACACACACACACACACACACACACACACACACACACACACACACACACAGGAGGGACGCCGTTTAAGTGTTTGGCCTGGTTATCCAGCATTTAAATGACTGTAGCAAACACAGTACGCTCTTAAAGCATTATAAATACTCCTGACTCAGGAATAGAAACACTGCATCGCATCTCGAGCGGTGGCATTGGACACAGCTCGTGTGGTTGGTGTGTTTTATATAACAAGTTTAGTTGTATATATAATTCACCTTAGTTGTTTGTGGGAATAGAATTATCTTTCCTAGGTCCAGTTATCTCCAGTCTGTACTATGACATTCAAGGCTAACTTTAGTCTCCTTGTCATTAATAAAACCCTATATTATAATTATAGTTTGTATAGCAGATATTAGGTCTGATTTGAAAATGTTAATATATAGAACGGCAATTCCGCCATAACGGTCTGCTAAGGCGCCGATGTAATAGTGACGAGTAGGTCATAGTATTTATTGGATTTGTATGTTTATGAGGTATTTGACCCTCCAGCAAATATCACAAGGCATATTATGCTGCGGTTGTGAAAGTTCCGTTTTCTATGCGTGGAGACCATATTTCCCGGTCCCTGCATTCAAGAAAAGTTGATCTAGAGCTATATATTTCGTGCGCTATTTGCGTCTTTGGAGGCACGCCGTTTAGATGTTTCGCCTGGTTATCCAGCATTTAAATGACTGTAGCAGACACAGTACGCTCTTAAAGCATGTACTCCTGACTCAGGAATAGAAACACTGCATCGCATCTCGAGCGGTGGCATTGAACACAGCTCGCGCGGTTGGTGGGTTTTATATAACAACTTATATAATTCACCTTGGTTGTATGTGGGAATAGAATTATCTTTCCTAGGTCCAGTTATGTCCAGTTTGTACTATGACATTCAAGATTAGCTCTAATCTGCTTGTCATAAATAACATTTAAGAACTACAATAGTTAGAATAGCATAAATTAGGTCAGGTTTGAAAATGATAGCATAGTTCAAACAGTAAGGAAGCTATGACGCGCTATTACGATCTGCTTCAGCGCAGATGTCAGTCTTTTAATAGTAATTAAGATAAACAGTTTTAATAGTAGTCGCTTCATGACGCCTGCCCGTTGTAAAAACTGATCTTTGAAGACAGTGACAATTGGGTTATATGGTTTATATAGTATTGCTTTGAAGAAATATACAGCAATTAAAAAATAGCTATAAATAGAGCTGCTTAGATAATTAATCTAAACATTCTCACTACTGCCGTGATCTGACTTGGGTGTTCTACTCCCAAACTCCACGGCTGTAGGTGATTCGCTTTTTGTTTTTGCTTGGCGGCTTAGGGACTGGTGAGACATTACACATGTCTCAGCAAGAAAAGTCGCCACTCTGGATTCAGTCCCCTGAAGAAACGTCCAGAGTTTGAATTCACGGATCGAGATTCTCTGTGCCTGTGCCTTATTATACACAGCTAAAACACACATTGCCCGTGCCAGAGATTGAGGTTCGTGTTTTCTTTTTACCAATTTTGTAATATTTGATATAAAGGGTTAGTGACGAGTAGGTCATAGCATTTATTGGATTTGTATGCTTATGAGGTATTTGACCCTCCAGCAAATATCACAAGGCATATTATGCTGCGGTTAAAATTTTT
>JAODUP010001745.1:5000-30275 GCA_025642065.1 Paralvinella palmiformis
CAAAATAAATATTAAAGTAGTATTCACCTCCAGGTTAAACATTATTCCTGCATTTACATACTAAACCTGAAATAACTCTAAATACAACAAAATATAATAAGTGTTATAACAGTTTAACCAAATATGATATTAATATTATCATGCTACATATGACATAATGTTGAATAGTATAATATATTGAAATATTTCGCATTGCTGATGATAGCCATTACACATCTGGATATGTCATAGTGATACAACTGATTGAAACAAATACCTTTCTTCCATTCTGTTCCTCACTTTGGACATGATCAAAACAGGTACCATTGATCATGAATGTTACACCCAATGTTTCCAACTAATTAGCATTGTTTTCATTTAAATACCGTGTGACTTCAGTGACAAAGCAATCAGGCTGTTAACTGACAATTATGCACTGACTCGTTTTAATGCCGTAACCAACCGAGGCTTCTAATTAATGAACGCATGAATAATTTAAACTGATGTTATTAGCATAGGCAAAGCTATTACAAAGTTGATAAAACACTAGCATGCCTAATACCTCGATATAATTGAAAACAAAAATTCGCATTATCTTTTGCTGGGAATGTGCATTATGCAATTTCCCCTTTTGTGGTGATTTCCTTTCTGAAATTTCACAAATCTGACTACGATAGGTCAAACGGATAGTATGGGAATGGATTAATGGCCTTTATTTTCGCCCAACATAGTTTGTTTTTTTTAAATTTATTTGTGACAGCTGTTGGTGCAACAGTACACAATCCTAGAATTTAAATCCGTAGAGTACGCAATATAATTTAAGAATTTTGAGATATTCTTTGTACATCCTGGCAACCATGCATTCGTTCAATAACATAAGCTGATGTATGTATGAGCTAAACCACTGCACTACAATTTCCAAATTCTAATTCAGTTGCTCTCAAAATAGGTTATACAAAAGGGGAGCCAGTTATTTCTAAACATATCAATTTATTGTCTTAGAGACAATATGCCATTGATTCAATATAGCTGCTCCAGATACACGAGTTCGGTAGGCTATGGTGAAAACAAGTCTTCATTGACTAGCAGCGATTTCAATTATCCGTAACTATCTATTTAATTCAATCAGGTTTACATTTTTCACTTTGTTTCCTTTTTTGAATGGAGACTGATATCGTCTATGATAATGACAATGTGTGTTTCTTACCTTTGTTATGTTAACACGGATCTGTAGAATACATTGTCATTGTATATGACTATGGGCGCATAAAACATACGGACATGAAATATATAAAAATCGATTTCTAATTTATGAATAGTAAATTGTGTTATGCTGTGAGAGTAAACAAAAACAATTATATTGTGATACATCGCATAACTGCGAATCAGAGAAAATTAAATAATATGATTAATCAGTTTACTTCTGTTTATTTTTATAATTAAACATAACTGCTGAGCATTTGATAGTTTATATATATAGAGTTTAGTTAAGTCTAATTGCTATGTGACATGGAAAAACTGTGATAAACAATACTGTAGATGTAACTGTTTTCGATAGTTATGTTTTGTGATAAAAACTACTAAAACTGTATTATGATCACATGCAGATTGTTACTTAATATTAGCGCCTCTCTAACATATCCTAGCAACTGACTAGTTTTTTGAGACAGCTCTCGCTGTTAAAACTGATTTTGAGGCCCCCACAGAGGTATGTAGAATTATACACGAGAGTGTCTGTCTTTCGGGAGATGGTTGTCTATTATCGCGTGACTTGCCTCTTCTCAGTAGGCTTCTTTATACGGAAACAGCTTTCGGTTTATCTTCATCGTCTAGTAGTAAGAGCACTGAGATGCGAGGACTTGAGTTGATTTAATTTCAGTAGTTTAAAATGCGTCGTTTTAAGGAAACGACCATATATCTTAGGTATGAACAACGTGTTGGCTAAACAGAACACTCACTCACTCGCATCTTCACTCTCTAATCTCTAATCCACTCACACACCCATCTACCTGCGGACTTACTCGTTCACGCTTTCACTCACTATCCACTTTCCTTTTGCACTAGCCTAAGGCAATCCATTTATCAGTAAATTACGCTTAATACATTGTTCATGCTACAATTTCACCCGCTGTCCAAACGTCCATTCGTAATAGCATTGATTTCCGCTGCAAACATTATCTAGCTATCAACTATAATTACGGAACAATGTTAGACGCGGTGTTCTTCAGAACCCTTACTTCTCGCTTCCTTATATCTGACATTGTCCAGCCGTTGGATGACATATTACCAAAGGGCTATTGTTTGAATTTCCTGGTAGACGGAAAACAACCGAAGCACTGCAAGTTTGACCAGACCAATAAATTAAGGTTGCTTCGCCATCCACACAAAAGCATTCGGATAGTAAGTCATTATTGTGTCAAACACTACACAATCGGTGGATGAGACTAAGTTGAATTTTGGATGCAACAAGCAGTACAGAAATACCTTTTGATTCCTTGTATCTTTCATCTTTTAGAAATGCTAATTCACTATTTACGCATCAATAAAATCGAAAGAAACATCTCTAAGCTAAAATCATCGCTCAAGTGATTCTTTGGAATAAGATGTGTTTAAGAAATAAATAAAGGTGTGTTCATCGGCTATACATAGACCGTTGTTATATCTGATCGATCACATACGTCACTCATTCATGATTATAATGAAGGTAACATATACCTATTCATCAGGACGTCTGAACTACGACATAAAACTAAATTGATCACATTACATGTCTTCATTAGACAGAATGCAGGCAGCTGGTTCCTTATTTCTAAGCAGAATGCGACATTAGTTTAGCTGTGGTTATTGTGTTGGGATTACTGATTAGATGATAGGAAGGCAAACATTCAATGTCCATTTTTCAGTATAAGCGAATTACTAAGAACACCTTTATGTCTGGCTATGCCCAATAGGCGACAGCCAGGGTTCCCTACCCCACACTTCAACAATACAATACAATGCCTTTACATTCATGCCATATTGTATTGCAGAAGTACTGTAATAATAATGTAATTCCGTTAATGGATACACCAACTTCGATTAAGATGTGTCTTAGTCCACCTCTTTATAAATAAGATGTATCTGATAATTTATGATTTCTATAAAGCTGTTTGCATGACAATAACAGCTGCTGTGCAAATTTCTTCTAAGACTGTGATAATCGCGCACGTACTGACCCACATCTGCCGATCTTCTTTATACGTGTCAAACTACAACAAACTGATCCAATCAAAATTATTTCTTTCCATAACACTTCCGCTAGTTTTCTCGTCGTAAACAATCTTCAGCAACTAGCCATCATTATGAGTAACTAATAGCGGTGATGTTAGCTGTAGGCTATCGCTAACGGTGATATTGGAAGTTTAAGCTACCTTAGAACTGATATGTTCCAGTCGCTAGAAAATATATTACCAAACGTTTGTTGTTTGGAGTTCTAGTCAACTTGTTGATAATCTCTACTAGGCGTACAATATTAACTTAGATATTTGAATACTTTGTCTGAAACCATTCAAAGTTTGAGTACGGGAAGAAATGTTGGATGTTTCAAAATTCAGGCATGAGGACGCTGAAACGAATTTAAAATTATTCATTTCGACAGATGGTATGGCCGGCATTAATAGTACTTAATGTGTATGCCCACTATGTCACGTATCTATTATTTGTATCGGAGATAATATCTAAGGTGGTTAAACATATTCCAGCTTAATCTACTTATGTAATCACTTCGTAGAAGCCATATTAGTTATGTTTCATTATAAAACAATGAGGTCAAAAGGACGATGGCTCGTTAAGTGCCCAGTAAGCCTTCACCAGTGCGTTGACTATTTCCTAATATTCTATTACAAAGCTATTTAGAGAACAAACCACGAAGGCTTATACACGTCGTAGATGCATAAATACCCGCTCCTCCTCCCGCTATAGCACGCATATCTCCGAAATGAATTAAGTGCTGTATTGAAGTAATCCTAATATAGACCTATTGTCATCTGTTAAGTATATCGATAAACATTTTGGTGAGATCACTGACATACATCAGTCAGCTATCATCATAATTTATGTATCTATCTATATAGCCATTATGACATCTGATGCACGATACAAGATGGGATAAATCGATCACAGTATTGAACGGTGAGCTACTTAGCTCATGTACCTTTATTGTGGGATAAATATTTAAGCTGCGGCTGTGGCGTTTGTTTGGATTTACCAGTTATTGTTTCTATGTCAGTTTGACGATATGAAAATTGGCTAAGACGACATTTTAGATGTGACGATTGATGATTGATGTTTTACGGCCACGTTTGTGCACACGAGGTAGGCTAAAAGGACCGAGCGACTTCCAATGGTAATGAAACGAAGTGAAAGACGAAACAACCTTCGGATATGCCCACGCCGGGATTCGAACACGGGTGGTAGTGATCTGTGGTCCAGCACGCTACCGCTAGACCACGGAAGCGCCCCACGTTTTAGATCTGAGTTATTACCTTCTTTTTATTGCTTCTAATCTCCTTCTGATCAGGATCAATAATCCCTTAAATGGACAACTCGGCACATCCCAGATATCCACGATAAAGTTATTTTACAAAGTCGGAAAGCCTATTACTTTTAATCTCAATATTATGTATTTCTGTATAGATTGCGAATAGAAAGTTTCCGCCTCATTGCTCTGTTTGCCATATTTTAATATAATATTTTCTAAGCAAATAAAAATTACATTAAAGAACATATTCCGTAAAATAAGGTATGCGTTCTTTGACTAATGATGATATCGATACTAGACAGTGAAATCGATTTGATGGACACTCCTAGAGGTCAATATTTGGTTTAAATATCAGATTTAAATGGAAAGATTATGTGACTTAGGTGGATCCTATTTTATGTCCAAGCAACTACGGTTTCAATAGAAACTGTAAATTTACCCAACCACTTCTATTACTAATGTTTATTATTTTCACAATAACATGATCGATGATAACAATAACAACAGAAATAACAACAAAATCGAAACACATAAACAAATGAACAAAATAATTAAAGCTTACTACTCATACTAGCGCTAATAGGGTATATTTTACACCGACTTTGAATGACTCCTGCTGGTGAGGGCGCACTATTAAGTACATATTATTATTATTATTATTATTATTATTATTATTATTATTATTATTATTATTATTATTATTATTACAGTTTCAAACCCCTGTTTCTTAAGTCATATTTCACGTCGCCTTATTATCTCTGGATGTGGTTCGGTCAATTTAGTCTAACATATGCATAACAGTAGACATCAGTTAACAATAATTACATTTATTACTACTACTACTACTACTTCAACTAATAATAATAATAATAATAATAATGATAATAATAATAATAATAATAATAATAATAATAATAATAATAATAATAATAATATTCTAGTATCATAAATATAGTGATGACAAAGGCAAGTCAAGAGTATTATTCCCGTTTAAATAGTATTAAGTAGTTTCATAACAAACACGAAGAAAGGAAACAATGAACTTGCTGGATCTTCTGGGACATAAACCTTTATTCCCTAAAATATAACTAAGAAGATATTTAACAATATATTTACAACACTGGACAATTCGGGCAACGATCAGTCGACTACATGCTCTTTAATTGACCTTTTCCGATCCGTGCTCTAATCGCTCTGATACCGGATGGCCTCCATATATCATTGGTCACTAGAATGTACACTTACAGATAATTCGTCATGTTTTGCACTGAAATTGATATATAACTCATTACCGATCAAGGACATATAGTCCTGCATGAATAATGCCAACTACACTGTCCTTTCTAGTGTAAGAGTGTTAATGATGTGTGTGTGTGTGTGTGTGTTGTGTGTGTGTGTGTGTGTGTGTGTGTGTGTGTGTGTGTGTGTGTGTGTGTTTTAGCTGTGTATAATAAGGCACAGGCACAGAGAATCTCGAACCGTGAATTCAAACTCTGGACGTTTCTTCAGGGGACTGAATCCAGAGTGGCGACTTTTCTTGCTGAGACATGTGTAATGTCTCACCAGTCCCTAAGCCGCCAAGCAAACAAACGAATCACCTACAGCCGTGGAGTTTGGGAGTAGAACACCCAAGTCAGATCACGGCAGTAGTGAGAATGTTTAGATTAATTATCTAAGCAGCCCTATTTATAGCTATTTTTTAATTGCTGTATCTTTCTTCAAAGCAATACTATATAAACCATATAACCCAATTGTCACTGTCTTCAAAGATCAGTTTTTACAACGGGCATTAATTGCTATTAAAAGACTGACATCTGCGCTGAAGCAGACCGTAATAGCGCGTCATAGCTTCCGTACGGTTTGAACTATGCTATCATTTTCAAACCTGACCTAATTTATGCTATTCTAACTATTGTAGTTCTTAAATGTTATTTATGACAAGCAGATTAGAGCTAATCTTGAATGTCATAGTACAAACTGGACATAACTGGACCTAGGAAAGATAATTCTATTCCCACATACAACCAAGGTGAATTATATAAGTTGTTATATAAAACCCACCAACCGCGCGAGCTGTGTCCAATGCCACCGCTCGAGATGCGATGCAGTGTTTCAGGCTCCGTGAGCTGCAATGCGACTGGTTCACTCATCCATATAAAAATGATTACCTGACAGGACGCGATGGCTAGGTGTTTGAGTAACACGTTGCGTCTATAAAGGCAGCATGCGTTGTATGCTCCCTTGGGAGTTCAGATATGTGATGAGTGGGAGCAGGCCCGAGTCAGAGATGATAATATTGTAAAGCGCCTTAGCTGAATAGGGCGATGTATAAATGTCACATATTTTACTATATCATCATCCAAACGGCTAAAAACAACACCTATATGCTGGGGAAGCTGGATTAGTTATACACTGTGTAAGTCGGGTATCGCGGCTATATCGGAAATGCGGTAAGGTTTTTGTTTGGCTCATTATCGATTACGTTTGATCGGTCCATATAGCTTAATATTTCTTTAAATTTGTATATCACTGCGCCAATTACGTCTGGCACGTGATCAATTCAGAATTCTTTCGTAGAGAACATTTCGAAAAAAAGTATTAAGTTCCGGCTTTTGGGTTCGTTGCGCTTTATTCTTTGTTTGTGAATATCATCTTGCTGACGTTGTGACAAGACTAATTAAATATACTGAGCCTTATTCAATAATCGACCGTGACTACGACAATCTTCTTAGAACATCTTACCAAACAACGATGATAAATTCATAAATATTAATCCGATTATTTCGTTAGTGATATAGCTATTTTTACTACCACTTTTCTCTAAATGTACCGCTCTCTGTAGTCTTAGTGAATGTGAGTGCGCTCGCGTGTGCGTGCGTGTTTCTGCACACGTGCGAGTGCGCGTAACTGTGTTTGCGTTTGTTTAATTGGACATTGCTGGAGCTTGCTAGATAGACCCGTAAAAGATGGATGGATAAGTAAATAGATAGATGGATTGATAGATAGATAGACAGGATTCATACAATATATATCTAGAGGAGAAAGACAGAAAGGGGAAAGGGTGAAAAAGATAGAAATATAGGGGAGGGGGGCAACAGACAGACAAACAGAGAGATACCAAGAGAGGTAGATAAAAAGTTAGATATATATCCACATAGATAGATAAATATATAGATATATAGATAGAGATAGATATAGAGATAGATATAGAGATAGATAGATATATAGATATATAATATATATATATATCTTTATCTCTCTCCTCTCTCTCTCTCTCTCTCTCTCTCTCTCTCTCTCTCTCTCTTATATATATATATATATATATATATATATATATATATATATATATATAATAGATGATAGAGATAGATAGATAGAGTGGTGAAGAGAGAGAAAAAGATAAAGAGAGAGTGTGTGAGAGGGAAGATAGGAGAGATGAGAAACAGAGATGGAGAGAGGGAGAGAGGATATATGAAATAATACTATTAAGTAGGAAAGGATATATATATATATATATATATATATATATATATATATATATATATATATATATATATATATATATATAGAAAGAGAGAGAGAGAGAGGAAACTGTAAGAGGAGCCTACAACGCATCCTGCCATTATAGGTACAAAGCCTTATTCAAAGACATACTCATCAACTGCTGTCAGGTTCTCATTTATGGCTAAGTGAACCAATCCCACATGATAGTATCACAGCTAAAAACAAACAACATTCGGCTACGCATCTAAATGCGCCACCACGGCAGAACCTCCCATACTACTAATATTACTACTATTACTACTATTACTACTACTTCTTCTACTACTACTACCGTTATTATTATTATTATTATTATATTATTATTATTATTAGTATTCGCTCTCTCTCTCTCTGTCTCACACACTCTTCTCTCTCTCTCTCTCTCTATCTATATATATATATATATATATATATATATATATATATATGTTGTGTGTGGTGTGTGTGTGTGTGTGTGTGTGTGTGTGTGTGTGTGTGTGTGTATGCGCATGTGCGTGCGCGCGCGTGTGTGTGTGTGTATTTGTGCGTGTGGGCACTTGATGGTTTCTTGGTTACGGTATCTTCAGACATTCATATAGGTTCGTCATCATCTAAACTCAGTAGAGACGATTTTCTTTTGAAATATTAATATGACCTTTGGCATCATCTGTGACTGAAGTGCCTAAAACACAATCTCCAGGAAACTATGTCCATGTGTCAACAACAAGGAGACGTAAAGTAAATTTTGGTTCTAGATTAGTATAATTTGGTTGATAGATTTAATTAATATTATCCTCTGGTTACATACACTGATTATAAATCATGTATTTATATTAAGAAAAAAAATGTCAGTGAATTTATTTTATATAATTTGGGAGATTTAACAAAGTGAAGTTAAGTAAATCCACAATAGGATGAGTGTTAACTCAGTTATAAATACAGAACAACTAATACTATTTAATGAAACATGATATATATATATATATATATATATATATATATATATATATATATATATATATATATATATATATATATATATATATATGCTTAACTTCCTTTATTTGTTCAAATAAGGTTACCTAATAAATCTAATTATTTAAACATATAATTCTGATCGAAAACGTTTATAAAAAAGCTCACAATGTTATGTAATTACCATACTTTAGAATGGTTTGTAGTAAATCTAAGTTATTATTAATATTATTATTATTATTATTATAGTAGTAGTAGTAGTAATAGTATTAGTAGTAATAGTAGTAGTAGTAGTAGTAGTAGTAGTAGTAGTAGTAGTAGTAGTAGTAGTAGTAGCAGTAGTAATAGTAGTAGTAGTAGCAGTAGTAATAGTAGTAGTAGTAGCAGTAGTAGTTAGTAGTAGTAGTTGCAGTAGTAGTAGTAGTAATAGTAGTAGTAGTAGTAATTTTACTACTGCTACTTTTTACATAATCTTCATTTGCTGACAAAAGAAAATACAAAATAATCGAACCAGAAGAGTATCCTGATTAACCCTGTTCAATGGTATTGTCTTACACTATTCCAGAAGGGAGTAATTACGTTATAAATAATCCACCAAGAACTGGTCACCTTACCAGATACGAGACAGATATCAATGTCATGCCCAATATCTGCCGTTATCTGCCATTTACTAAAGATTCCAGAGTTGATGTACACTCTGTACTCCTCTGAAATAAGTACTAAAACTGTTGTAAATGGCATATAACGGCTTGTCTTTGTAAGTTTTCTATTTTGGAAGGTTGGTTTGCGTGATACGAATACCATTTGTATTAGCTGTCATTGAGGGTCACCTGAGGAGAACACGGCGACCTACATTTGATCTTTAACCCGCATATGATGCTGTGTGACTAGATATATGCCTCTGAGATCAAAGACTTTGGAATGCTGATCGTTTTATGCGGAAAGTGGTACTTCGGTTGATACTTAGCTATATGTAATCTACTTAGGCCGCTCAATGGACATTGCAAATGATTACACTTGTTTTCTGCGTCGGTCTGCTTCTCAGCAACTCAACTCTAAATACACAATAGAAAAAGCGTTAATAAATGCATTCGACATCAATTAGCTTCCTGGATAAAGGAGTTTGTGTTTTCCTTTCCACCTATGACCCAGTAAAAATCGTGAGACATAATAATCTTAAAAGTCTTCTTAAATATATTTTGATGAATAACATGACTATTATACAAACAACAGTTTCGATGTTCAAAAGGCACAGATATTTTGTTTAAGTTGTTCGAAATGGAAGATGTAAATGCGCTATCTCCATCGAAACGTTAAAAAAACCATTGACTTGGCATGACAAAAGCATCACTTGAATGGCGAAATAAATAGCTTCCTCCAAGACATGCAATGTACCTTTCTCGTGATAGTCGTATAGTGTAGAAGCCTGTTCTTGTGATAGCTTGCAGGCTTCTTAAAACCAACTATAACCATTCTACAATTAACCTAAAATTGCCGTATTTGAATACCATATACATCAGGTGATGTGTCATTTGTTATAATGTCTTTGCTCCAGGAAGTCCTTTGCACAGCACAGTCACTTGAAAAGGACGTTTAAAGAACGCTGTATATATACTCAAGATGATAAAAGCCGTCTATTTCTCTGGAAGTCAAATATAGTGATACATATGTTAGACACATATGTGCACACATGTACACAGGTATCAGTTGAGACACGCTGATAGAACAAAGGACACTGAATAGCAAATATAAAATATAACATTCATTCATAAAGCTTGGATCGCAGACAACAAACTAATTTAGGTCAACTGGTATAACATAATTAGTATATGACATATGGATTGTATATTACTGACCTCTCGTATGTGTGTGGCGGGAAGTATGACCGGCTCTCGATGTAATGGCACCGGAATATTTCTCGGATAGTTCAGGTATT
This sequence comes from Paralvinella palmiformis, assembly GCA_025642065.1. Classification (NCBI taxonomy): domain Eukaryota; kingdom Metazoa; phylum Annelida; class Polychaeta; order Terebellida; family Alvinellidae; genus Paralvinella; species Paralvinella palmiformis. Next base: position 15,932 of record JAODUP010001745.1, read on the forward strand.
AGATAAGTTACACCAGCGAAACCGGTGTATTTTGCATATTATGTAATATAGATTTAATTTATATTAATATAAATTGATTATATTTAGTTATTTTGTTTAATTATAATGAATTATAGTAGAGATCAGTTGCTTGCATTACGACCCTATGGTGATAATACCATTTGTTTAGCGATGCGCCCACGTAGTGGAAAACATCCAAAGCAGATTGGGTCTGATGCCAGTAATTTGATCACTGTGCCAATAACACCATATAATGGCACAGCTGTACAAAATGTAAGTATTGGTCTTATTAACTCTCAGTCGATCTGTAATAAATCTGATGAAATATCTGATGTTGTTAAGGATATGGATCTTGATGCTCTTGTCATAACAGAGACTTGGCTGACTGGTAATGTTTCAGACCAGAAAATTGTTGGTGATGTGACTCCAGCTGGATATTCATTCCATCATGCAGCTCGGATTCACAAAAAAGGTGGGGGAGTCTTTGAAGTGTGAAACCCATTTGCGGCAGATTTCTTCAAGGAATTTTCGGAATTTGTTGATTCTCTTGCTACCAACAGTGGTCACCTGTTGATCTTAGATGATTTCAATATACATTGGGATTGCCAGAGGAATGCAGATACCAAACAACTGGCTGACATTCTTAGATCTGCCAATCTCAGGCAGCATGTCTGATCATTTCCTTGTTGACATTAATGTATCTTTACAGAAACAATCTGTTTCAGCTAAAGTTATTTCATATAGAAGATATAAGTCAATTGACAACGAGGCTTTTCTTGCTGATCTGCGAGTCTCTTCTCTGGTATTGGATCCACCGGATGATGTGGATCATCTGGTGGATTTCTATGATAATACATTGAGAGACATTGTAGATGAACATGCACCTTTAAGGATAAAGGAAATGCCAAGCAGACCAATGCTTCCATGGTATAATAAGAGCATACAGGCTGCAAAGAGACACAGAAGGTATTGTGAGCGGCTGTGGATCAGGACCAGTTTGTGTGTTCATTTTGAAATGTTCAAGGTCAGTAAAATTCTTGTTAAAAATACCCTTGCCTCTGCTAAATCTGAATAATATAATAGAAAGATCAAAGCATCCAAGGGAAATCAAAGGACTGTTTTCAGTGTTGTGAATAAAGTATTACATAAAAGTCAAACTGTCCTCCCAAAGAATATCAACTCAGATAAAGATATGGCCCATTGTTTTAATAACTTCTTCTGTCAAAAAATATTAAATATACATAGTGGGTTCCAGTCCAGCACCTTATCACAGGGGAAGCCATTGGTAGAAGAGTCCTGCATATCCATGATGGATACATTTGAGCCTTTTACAGAGACTGATATCAGACAGTTGCTGAAAAAGTCATCTAATGCTTTCTGTGCAGTTGACCCTATGCCTACATAGCTTGTGAAAGATTGTCTGGATGTTCTGATAAACCCAATTACAAATATAGTTAATAAATCATTATCTCTGGGTGTTTTCCCAAGATCCATGAAAGCTGCCCTTGTAAAACCATTAATAAAAAACCATACTATGGAGTGTAATATTCTAAACAATTACAGACCTGTTTCAAATCTTACATTTTTATCTAAAGTTATAGAAAAGGCAGTTGCTTTCCATCTAAACAAATATTTAATCAATAATAACCTTAATGAATCACTACAGTCTGCCTATAAAAGTGGTCACAGCACTGAAACAGCCTTGGTTCGGGTGAAAAATGATATTATGATGTCAATTGATCAAGGTAAGCCAGTAATACTTGTTCTTCTGGACCTGTCTGCTGCATTTGATAGAGTTGACCATAATGTACTTTTCTCTAGGTTAAAAGACATATTTGGTCTGTCAGGTAAAGTACTTGAATGGTTTAGATCCTATCTGGAACAACGCTCCCAGAGAGTGTCGGTTCATGGTATTTTATCTGACATTCAGTTTTTGTTATCTGGTGTACCGCAGGGTTCAGTTCTCGGTCCTCTGGTTTTCACAATGTATACCCGTCCTCTTGGGATCATTGCGCAGCGATATGGGATTAAATATCACTTGTATGCTGATGACACACAGCTGTATATATCACTGGATCCTGACAATGAGTTAAATTTCTCCTCTTCCTTGAAGAATTTAGAACATTGTATTGCCGATATCCGGATATGGATGACTCAAAATCTTCTAAAACTAAATGATAATAAAACAAATATTTTATATTTGGCATCACCACATTGTGTTAAATCCCTAAAGACACCAGCATTACAGATGGGTACATCTTCGATTACCCCTAATGGGTCAGTAAAAAATCTAGGGGTTATTTTTGACTAATGTATTAACATACATGAACATGTCACATCAGTATGCCGAGCTGCCTACTACCATCTTAAGAACACCCACTGTTTAAAAGCATTCTTGACACAAGAAGCACCTTTAACTGTAGTTCATGCCTTTGTTACATCTCGTATAGACTATTGTAACTCCCTGTTATATGGCATATCTGATTATAACATTAATCGCCTTCAGCGAATTCAGAATAGTGCAGCTCGCATTGTAACAAATACTAGAAAATATGGTCATATTACCCCCATTCTTCAAAAACTACATTGGCTACCTGTTACACAGCGTATCCATTTTAAGATTTTGTTAATAACTTATACATCTATTAATGATATGGCGCCAGAATACCTGTGTGAACTGGTTTCCATTAGAAAGTCATCCCGAAAACTCAGGTCATCCAGTCAGATACTATTGCAGGTGCCAGTGTCTCGGCTCAAGTCATATGGTGATTGTGCGTTTAGTGTTGCAGCCCCCAATTTGTGGAATAAGTTGCCGGCAAATATTAGAAATTCGTCGTCTCATGAAAATTTTAAATATATTCTAAAAACACACCTATTTAAGGTCGCTTTCACAGATAAATAATTATTATCTTTTAAATCATTACAGGGGTATTATTAAATTACATATTATCTGTACAGCGCCTTTGAATGGCTCCTGCTAGTAAGGGCGCTTTATTAAATATACATTATTATTATTATTATTATTATTATATCTCTTTAAGACTTTAGTTAAAGTGGTATTTAAACACTCTTAAAGAACAGCCAACCTTCATGGCATAAACTTATGGCAGTATGCAGCTGGGGTAACATCTAACCTGGCTATCAGAATACTAAGAATCGGGTTGGATGGCTTAAACAATGACACCGTAGCGGATTAACTCAGCATAGCTATAAGCTCACGTAAACATTAATATGCAACTTGGACAACGGTTTGAATTGCTGAAACAGCGAACTTGAGCAATCATCAAACAGAGCAACATACAACAGGAAGTTTAACTCGTTAGTGATTCGAACCTACCTTGATAGTAATCTCATCAATATGTTGGTTCAACGTCAAACTGGTGACGTCTATACTAGATGGATGACAGACTTGGGATTATAATTCTAGCTAACACGTCTTTTTAAAGGTAAACACCATGCGAACTTCCTTTTAGATGTCAACACATACTATTTATAATTTAAGACTTGGGAATTGTTTTAAAAGAAATGTGACATGATTCTATTAACAATGGTTGGAAGGTTACTCTCATTTTGCGTATTCATACGATTATCCATAATATGATGTAACACAGCCATATTGGCTTGAGGAACGCAAGTAAGCTGGATTAAAGAGACATTTATCATGGAGCTAACTCTGTCACAGACAATAGTTTATCGAAAGGTGCATTCATTGGATAAACAATGTTCGTATTAACGGATTCTCACTGTCTTTCCAATAAAGTCACAAAGTCGACGAAAGGCTACAACGCCATAACAGTAAACAATGCGACCGTGGATGACGTCAGTCATTGGTACTGCCAGCCGCGTTCCCCCCAAAATAAAAACAGCTAACAACAAAAGCTTAATTGTTATATGTGTTTGCGGCGTTCATCTTACGACGATTGAACAATAGTATCAATTATTTTTCAATTACGACAGAAATATGAGAATTGTTTAGATGCATCTATTTCGAAAATCCTAAATTGATTTGAACTATAACATAACGCCAAAAACAAGATTATTAACAACAACAATAACATATCCAGAATAAACAATGCAATAACAAAACATTAACAATAGCCACGACAACAATGACAATAAAACTATTACCACTACTAATAAACAACAAGAAGGAGATGAAGAAGAAATTGAATATTGTTTAGCCAGAAGAAATAGATAAAAGAAGATCTGACAAATTGCTCATACCTTTCATTTATATTGACGGCAGTCTCGGATTTAGGTTACAGGGCTACAAAGTAAGTGCGTGAGTCAGTGAGTGAGAGAGTGAACGAGTGAATAAGTCAGTGATTCAATGAGTGAGTGAGAGGGTAAGTAAGTGAGTGAGTGAGTGAGTGAATGGGTGAGTGAATGAGTCAGTGAGTCAGTGAGTCAGGGAGCGGGTAAGTACGTCAGTCAGTAGCTCAGAGAGTGAGTTAGTAAGCGAGTGAGTGATTCAGTGAGTGGATTTATTGGTTGAGCTAGTGAGTCAATGAGTGGTGGGCGATGTAGTGAGTGAGTCAGTGACCGACTCAATGTTTGAGCGATTGAGTCAGTGAGTAAGCAGTGAACGAGTCAGTGAGCAATTCATCGAGCGACTGAGAGTGTCAGTAGGTCAGTGAGTCAGTGGGTCAGTCAGAGAATGAGTCAGTGAGACAGTGAGACAGAAAGGAAATGTCAACAAAAAGGAAATTCTAAAAACTGGCAAATGCTAATTTTTGTCGTTGTATATATTGATACAACTCTATACAATAGTTACTTTTGTATGAGACTATTATATATTCTGAGTACTCGGGTTATTGTATTTATTATATGATTGATTAGAATCACACAAAACAAAAGTAATAACTTATTATGTCAAACGATACATGATTGGTTCCCTTCTGATACTTTATAACAGGGTACTCCATTTGTAGAAGAGTCCTGCATAACCCTGATGGATAAGATTCATGAAAGCTGCCCTTATAAAGCATTACTAAAAACAAAATAATTGACTGTAATATGCTAATCAATGACAAACATGTTTTAAATTCTACATTAAAGTTTAAATTTTTCCCTTAACATTTGACATTTCAAAACAAAATTAGTGATTTGTGTTTTAAATAGCTGAAGCATATATATATATATATATATATATATATATATATATACATGGTGTTGTATGTATTACAGTTTCGGTCAATATTGTGTATAGTTTTGATACTTTATGCATATGATATCTATTTTACCTGATCATGATGACTGAATCATCATCTTCATATAATGACATTCTTTATCTCTATGAATAAATCCACATTTACGTCTTGTAAATATATATATTTGCCTTAGTTATATTCGATAAATGGTCATTTTATTCAGATTAAAAATTGATCCAATTCTCTTTTCTATATTAAGTTTAGGTTTCGACACTTCCTTTTCGACATTCCAGCTGTCAGTAGTTGTCAGAGAACATTTTTGTTTTGCAATTAACAAAAACAAGTGCGGCCATTTGTCTTCAAGAGGCGGGCACTTGACCTAGAAAAATTGACGGTCAGTTGTCTTTGGGTACCAGCCATTTCGTATCCAGCAAATTAATCTAGTTTCAAATAAGTATTTGTGTATTCATTTGTTTATATACCGAAGTCAGCACAAATAATCTTGTTTTGTATTACTGTAAGCTGACGTATTTCAAACGTCATTCCATCTAAATTAATTACCACAAGGTTTCATATTTTACATGTTTCTAGACTGCATTTAACATGGTTCATAAGAAAGGAAAGCTAATTGTTTTATGTGCTGAGATACTTGCTATGTTTCTTCAATAAAACACAGAAAATTAGTTGTGTTGCTTTGCTATGAATCATCGGCCGTGTAGGGCATATCATGGGACTTTAATCATTTTCTTTGGATATAAAAGGTATATTTAAAAACAAATTGTTAGTTTATGTTGTAGTGTAAATGGGAACCTGCGTTTCTGGTGTCAACCTTTGATCTAGTTCTACGGTCGGAGAATTTCCCTTGGATAAAGTCATCTATTAAATTGTCGATCAACCGATAGCCGGAAAGTAAATTAATGCCTATGATATGTATTAAAGAGATTCGCTGTCAGTACTTAAATTGTAGGACACTTTAAGGTCAATTGCAAAGAAACAACTTCTAATGAAACGCAATAAAATAAGTTATAGATCAGATATATTTATAGACAAAAGTAAGATGTAAATATGAAATAAGGACGACTTTAACTATTCGTGAAACTGTACTCTGGTGTACCACAGGATTCAGTTCTTGGTTCTAAGGTTTTCATAATATCGACACGTTCTCTTGGAATCATAGAGCAGCGATATGGGGTTAAATATCACTTGTACAGTTATGACGCGCAGCTTTATCATATCACTGGATCCTGACAATGACATACATTTCTCCTCTTCCTTGAAGAATTTAGAACATTGTGTTACTGATATTTGGCTATGTACGACTCAAATTCATCTACGATTAATTGATAATAAAACAAATATTATACATTTGGCATAACCATATTGTGTTAAATCCCTAAATACGCCACGATTGCTGAGGGGTGAATAGTCCATTACCTCTAATGGGTCAGTAAAAATATAAGGATTTTATTTGGACTTGGATACAATAGCCCGATTACATAAACATGTATTCTTAATAATAGAAGAGGAGATGAAAACAAGAACTTTTAATCACAATTTCAATATCATATACAATACATAAGATACCACAACATTAATAGTACCAGCACATATTGAGGGACAGGCATTGCAATACTGGCAGTCTTCCTACCTGCCCATTACTGAATACAAATAAAGCATTGCTAGCGTATGGAAAAGGTTGTTGATTTCGATATTGTCGATGCACCAACTTTTATAATTGAGTGAAATAGTTTGACATATCGACTGGGAGATGGTGACAGCTTAAAAACTGTCAAATGTTGTATCAGGATATTATGAGTGGGACTGCTATTTTAATAGGCATGAACGAGAGCATGCTAAAACTAATGTATGACTTTACAATCTGATTTCGAATAAATACAGTATAAAATTAACAATTGGATTTTTCTGGTTTACCTGTAAGTCCCAATATTCCATTGGTAATTAGTTACCTGTTTTTTTCCAGTGCGCAGCATATTCATCTTAGTTAATTTTATGAACTTGCAAATATACACTGATATCACCGTAGATAGATGGACGATTAGAAATTGGTCCATTAACTTAAGACAAACAACCACTAAAATATTTATTTTCTTGAGAGTGTTGACACAATTCAACAATACGGTGTCTGATATTGCAATCATCAATAACTTAAGAACAACAATAATCAATTAAATATTAAAATGACTTGAAAAGCTGTTGCCAAATAAACAATAAACTTGACTTTCCCATTGCCTTTAGCATAAACAGTGAATAGATCAACTAACACAGTTAATCATTTATTCATTCCCAAAGAGTGTTTATGGCAAAATATAGCTTTTCATATGTTATGCATATCTCAAAATATTTCAAACCAACGACAGGCAACGGCTTTCATAAAATATCAATCAATGATTTTAAGCAACGTTTTTCAAAATATAACAACATATCAAAAATAGATCTCTAAATAGAGGCATTGTCGCTACCGAACTAAAATTAGCCAGAGTTATTCCTGTTTATAGATAATTCAGATCCTAACTATAAGACAATTGCCCTGCAATTAGCATATTACCTGCAGTCCTCAGAATAATTGGAATTACATGAGAAATGTATATCATATTGAGATACGTTATAAAAAAAAGCTCACCCAAGAACGAATATCGATTTCTAGCGAAAACGTTCCCGATTCATCCAAATTTATACCTGGTAAACTTCATTCCCTAAAATATTAATCAATTATGACATCTTCATAAACAAATTGATATCTAAGGCATACGTGCAATTGTAAAAATTGGACATTAAATCACCTTTCGCATAGAAATATCTTTTGGGGGGATTTCGACAAATAAGTAGAACGTGACATGCCGCAGGGATAAAGTCTGAGGCCTGTGCTCGGCCGACTTAATGCCTGCATAGAAGTGAAAAATAAGTGTTGGTTCAATGCAAATGGATTTTCTTTGAATACGAAAAACAAAAATAATTCTAGACATAACAAACCTACATTATCCTCCAGGAACATCTGATGAGGCTGTATATCAATGGTTTATCTGTTAATCCAAAAAATATCAAATTCCAATAACACTTCTGCCTCATTTAGTGGCTTTCAATTAAACGAATAATGAACGTGAAAAGCCATCAAGCTCAAACCAGTAAGAATATTTGGTATGTCCACGATTACTCAAGCTAAATACTTCCTATTAGTACGCAGTTCAAATCTTCGTTATTGCCCACTAATCCACATTCATCTGCAATACAGAAGTTTAACCTGGAGAACTGCTAATTAACCCATAAATTAAGAAATCTACAGAAACGAACAGGAAAAATTAGATACTACAAATCTTTAAACCTCGTGAAGCTTCACTGATCTATTATGAAAACTTAATTACCTATGCAATTAAATTAGCTATGCGATTCAAAACAAGCGTTTTTCATCCATGACTACGTAATATATTCAAAAGCTCTATAATAGCATACAATATAATAAATAAGCCTAATTATTAAATCCAGGGAGGCTACTATACAAGACAATCTAGCCTACTACAGTTTGAGTTATTGAGTATTGTATGACAGCTGTCATATTGTAAATGATCTATGTTACCTAATAGACTCCAAGGTAGTTATTCATGGCGCCACTCATAGCATTCCATATTGTTATCTTGTATAATATCAATAAATGGCTTAAATCTTAACTGTCGAGATTGCTTCGTAAATTAGGTTTTATTAGTAATAATTTACTTTAATACGATCATTAGCAAATATATGATGAATGTTCATAGGAAATGTCGTTCAACATTACCTGATGTGACCCTTAATGCAATTGTTATAATCCCAATACGCTCTGACTCTTTCGCATTTCCTGTTTCACGTTTGTAGGTGTGAGCATTTATGTGCGTGTATGTGTGTGTGTGTGTATGTATATATGTGTATATATATATATGTGTGTGTGTGTGTGTGTGTGTGTGTGTGTGTATGTGTGTGTGTGAATTAAATGGATGGGTCTTTGTGGGGGGTGTCTGTGGGTAGGTCGGTCATTGGATGGTTAGGTGGATAATTGTGTGAGTGTGAGAATCGTTTTTGTATCCTCGACTTTTATCATATTTGGTACCTGTGGCCGACAGATAACGTTCTACAGAAACATCTATCCCTAATCTTAATATTTGCGAACAGTAATCTAACTTGATGTGGTACCTTTGACTGAAAGGTAACTCTCTACAGAAGCATCCAACAAAGACAGTGCATCTTTGCGCAACAGTAATCTAATCTGAACTCAATCGGTGTCCAAAAATGCATTAATACAAATGGAATAAAGAAGATTATAAGTAACTCAACATAATCTTGTTAATTCGATAGATAAACAGAACATATCAAGGTCAGCTTAATCTACCATGCACTTCATTACATATCTATTATGTAGTAAATCGTTTGTACTTTGTACGTTTTCCATTGGCCATAGTAGAACGGCTTATGTGGCACGAATATCATTTGTATTAGTGGCCATCCGTGGACCACAAATTGAGAACCAATCATCAACGACAATTAGCGAGTATTATGACAACGACATCGCATCGCATGATTTATGAACGGATGAAAGACCACTAAGAATTGGATGATATACTTCGGCCGTAAATGCAAATGAAATAGGAAGCAAAATTAGCCAATTAGAGTTTGTATAAATAACTTAATTATATTCCATACACATATATTAAATATAAAATAAATATATCCTTAAACTTTAACTATATCCTGAAATGGGCATATCAAATAAAAAATAAAACACAAGATTGCCTGTTATGTGAAAATATCGAAAGCAATAATCAGGGAATGTTTGTTATTATATATATATATATATATATATATATATATATATATATATATATATATATATATATATATATATATTGTGTTTTGTGTGTGTGTGTGTGGTGTGTGTGTGTGTGTGTGTGTTACACATATTTCCTAATTATCTTTAAAGGGGTTTGCATTAATGTGATCCCTTCACGCTAGTAATAACAATAAAGGTATATTTATATGGCATAGCATAGTTTTCAGGATCATTGTTGATCGACCGTTAGACCTTAATTAGTTGTTCAAAAGTTCACCTTTACGTGTTAGTACATATGTTAAATTCGTGGAAAACCATTTTTTACCATTAATGCATTTGCGTGAGATCTTAGTCATTCTATGTGTTTGTTATAATTAATTGTTCATGATAATTTTGTTTTAATGATTCATTAACCTGTTAATTTGTTTGAATGTATAAAGCATTTTTCACTTAATATAATATTATTGTTATATATAAATATCTCGATTACGATAAGTGGATAAACTTACAGGAAATACAATTTTCACAAGCTCTGACATTCATTAAAGTTCTATTCACTAATATTCTTTAATACCAATTCAGACAATTTGCAATTGTATAGTTTTGAGCAAAATATATATCAATCTAGGTGTGTTCATTAGTTTATTATTTAAGTCCTTCATTTCAAGAAAGTTAAATAATACATATTAGTGTTTATTGGATCAGATTTTATTTCCATCGCTATATTGTTCTGATATATAGGTAGAGTATTCAACCATTGACACAAAATTTTAAAATAATATTTACTCTTTTTACAGGAGCTCTAACTAGTATGCTTGGCCAATGGACGTACAAGAGCCTTCATGGGCGGTTGTTTCACTGGCCTTATGCCATACATTATTTTTAATATGCATGGACTGTTATACATTGATATACAGTTACTGACAATATAAATAAACATGACAATTTAAAAATAAATTGCTTTCAAAGAATTGTCACCTACGCTTCCTTTGTTTGTAGATTGTTCGCTCTAACTTCACTAATATTAATAGCAACGTATCTACTAATGCAGTATATGGAAACAGTTGTTGATTGATATCAACTCTTAGAGGAAGCCAACAAAATGCTATAATATCCGACAAGGCTGCTATAGGTCATAGTGTTCACCCAATTTGCTGATTAATCTTAGCATTTCTTAAGCTTTGTTAACCACGATATAATTTTTAATAAACTATAATACGGTACAATGTTTTTTGTTTTTAGTGTTGGTGCGTGTATGTGAGTTTATGTATGTGTGGGTGTGTGTTGTATGTGTGCATATGAGTGCATCTATGTTGGTATATATATATATATATATATATATATATATATATATATATATATATATATATATATATATATATATATATATATATCCAGTATTATGATGTACCAATTTGTTGATTCTCTTGCTACTGACAGTAGCTATCTGTTGATCTTAGTTGATTTCAATATGCATTGGGAATGCCAGAGGAATGCAGATCCCAAACAACTGGCTGACAATCTCAGGCAGCATGTGCAAGAAAGGAGAAAGAGACATGGTCACATCTTAGATATTGGCATCTCCCGTTAGGATGACAATTTCATTAGGGATGTGTCGGTGTCTTCCATGCTGTCTGATTTATCATTACAGAAGCAATCTGTTCCATATAGTTAAAATCAGGCCATGGCAAGGAGTTTTTTTCTTTGTGATCGCGGGTGGATCATCAGGTGGATCTATATGATAGTACATTGAGACATTGTAGATGAGCATGCACCTTTAAGCACAACGGAAATGCCAAGAAGAGCAAGGCTTCCATGGCACTATAAGAAAATACAAGCCGCAAAGAGACATATAAGGTATTATCAGGGCTGTGGATCAGGACCAGTTTGCGTGTTCATTATGAAATGTTAAAGGTCGGTATAATTCTAGTTAAAAATAACCTTGTCTCTGCTAAATTTGAATATTATAGTAAAGAAATTCAAAACATTCAAAGGAAATCAAAGGACTGTGTTCAATGTTGTGAATAAAGTATTACATATAACTCAGATAAAGATATCGCCCATTGTATTTATAACTTCTTCAGTCAATAAATATTAAATACACATTGTGGGTTCCATTCCATCACCCTATCACAGAGTAAGTCATTGGTAGAAGAATCCTGCTTATCCATGATGGATGCGTTTCAGGCTTTTGCAGGGAATGATATCAGATAGTTGCTGAGAAGGTCATCTAATGCTTTCTGTGCAGTTAACCCTATGCATACATAGCTTGTGAGAGATAATCTGGATGTTCTGATAAGCCCAATAACAAATACAATTAATAAATCAGTATCCTTTGTTGTATTCCCAAGATTCATGGAAGCTGTCCTTGTAAAACCATTAATACAAAACACAGTATGTACTGTAATATTCTAAACAATTACAGACCTGTTTCAAATCTTACATTTGTATCTAGAGTTATAGAAAAGGCAGTTGCCTTCCATCTAAGCAAATATTTCATCAACAATAACCTTAATACATCACTACAGTCTGCATATATGTGGCAACAACAATGAAACAGCCTTGGTTTGGGTGAAAAATGATATTATACTGTCAATTGGTCAAGTTAAGTCAGTACTACTTGTTGTTCTGGACTTGTCTTCTGCTTTTGATACAGTTGACCAAAATGTAATTTTCCCTAGATTAAATACATGTTTGGTCTGTCAGATAAAGAACATGAATGGTTTCGATCTTATATGGAACAACTCTCCCAGAGAGAGTGTGCTCATGGTATTTTATCAGCTTTTGTTATCTGGTGTACCTCCAAGTTCAGTTCTTGGTGCTCTGGTTTCATTAAGTATACCCGTCCTTTTGGGATCATTGAGCAGTGATATGGGGTTAAATTTATCCTCTTCCTTGAAGAATTTGGAACATTGTGTTGCTAATATTCGGCTATGAATGACCTAACATCTTCTAAAACTAAATGATAATAAAATAAATATTATATATGTAACCTATTAGACAGTGTATCCATTTAAAGACTTTATAAAACACATATAAATCTATTAATGATATGGCGCCAGAATACCTCAGTGAACTGGTGTCCATTAGAACCTCATCCGGTTAGATACCATTGCAGCTGCTAGTGACTGGTGATTGTGCGTTTACTGTTACAGCCCCCTCTTTGTGGAATAGGTTGCCGGTAGATATTAGAAATGCGTTGTCTCTTGAAAATCATAAATCTGTACAAAAACGAACACATTTGTTCAAGGTCGCTTTCACAGAAATATAATTGTTATCTTTTAAATCACTTACATAGTTTTTTTACGTAAGAGCGCTTTATTAAATATACATTTTTCATTATAAGTAGACTACAGGGAAACTTCTGACTTTATTTACTGTAAAGAATTCTATTTTGACGTAAACAAGTTATTTGTTTTAATAAAACGTTATCGGTTGCCTAGTACATTCATTCCATGTTGGTTGTATTCTACTTTTTTTTTATTGTAAGTTATTTATGTTTGATACACGTCGTTATGCATCTTTGAGTTTCTGATTCAGCACGATGACATCATTAAAATAATTATAAATCAGCATCCTCGTTAATGGTCTTTTATTGCTGGAATTATTCAAAAACACTTCACAGTTATGTCTCCATATCACGTATAATCATTTGTCTGCACAAACAGGCCAATGCAACCCAACATGTGAGGTTTTGGAAGAGACACAAATAGACATTAAGACTACGCATTGGAAATAATCGCAGGAAGCCTTTTCCGCAGATTATTGGTAATCACCATTATTACCATTTAAATTGTGAATATAATTTACTTCACAGGTTAATGCTATTATGGTTTTACCTTTTCTTTGGTGCTCATTTCCATTACAAGAAACGTGAAGGATAGGAACACCGTAATTATTTGGGTATTCCCTTTATATTTCTATCTATTCCCAGTTTCTGGCTCACTTTTGAAATCACGTTTTACTTTGTGAAATCAGCTAATTTATGTTGGCTTGCTTACGAAATATTTGAATCTCATTCGGATTTAATTTTTCTTTCTTTGAATCTTTGTTTTGTGGGATGACTGCCATGATGAGGAAAGCAATCATGTTGAAACATCGATTCGTCTGTTCGATATTTCGCCATTATAGATTAACAACCTGCTGGGAGACAGCTAATCTTCGTCCACTAGATTAATGATCTGCTTAAAATATTTCGATTAGTGAAGCTCCATAGTGCTTAACATTGTTTATGCTAACAATATTTGCCGCCGACCTTCTGGATATTAGTGTTACAAGTAATTAGCATATCCATAATTGTTATGATAATTTAACTCTTCATCAGTCAAGAAGCATTTTATTTTAGGGGAATGATCGTCAAATCTATAAAAAATAATGA
>JAODUP010001744.1:0-28890 GCA_025642065.1 Paralvinella palmiformis
CTGTACTGTTTGAACTATGCTATCATTTTCAAACCTGACTAATTTATGCTATTCTAACTATTGTAGTTTTTAAAATGTTATTTATGACAAGCAGATTAAGCTAATCTTGAATGTCATAGTACAAATGGACATAACTGGACCGGAAAAAACCCCACATAAAACCCAAAGGGGAAATTTTTATAAAAAAATTTTGTTATATAAAACCACCAACCCCGAGCTGTGTCCAATCCCCCGCTCGAGATGCGATGCAGTGTTTCTATTCCTGATCAGGAGTACATGCTTTAAGAGCGTACTGTGCTGCTACAGTCATTAAAATGCTGGATAACCACCAAACACTAAACGGCGTGCCCCCAAAGACGCAAATAGTCAGGAAATATAAGCTCTAGATCAACTTTTCTTGAATGCAGGGGGAAATTGGTCTCCACGCATAGAAAACGGAACTTTCTCAACCGCAGCATAATATGCCTTGTGATATTTGCGGGAGGGTCAAATACCTCATAAACATACAAACCCAATAAATATTATGACCTACTCGTCCTATTACATCGGCCCCTTAAACAGACCGTTATGGCGGAATTGCCGTTCTATTATTAACATTTTCAAATCAGACCTAATGTCTGCTATACAAACTATAATTATAATATAGGGTTTTATTAATGACAAGGAGACTAAAGTTAGCCTTGAATGTCATAGTACAGACTGGACATAACTGGACCTAGGAAAGATAATTCTATTCCCACAAACAACTAAGGTGAATTATATATACAATTAAACTTGTTATATAAAACACACCAACCACACGAGCTGTGTCCAATGCCACCACTCGAGATCGATGAGTTTCTTTCCCTGAGTCAGGAGTACATGCTTTAAGAGCGTACTGTGTCTGCTACAGTCATTTAAATGCTGGATAACCAGGCCAAACACTTAAACGGCGTGCTTCCAAAGACGCATAGTGCACGGAATATACAGCTCTAGATCAACTTTTCTTAAACGCATGGACCTGGAAACATACAGTCTCCACGCACAAAAAAGGGAACATCTTAACCGCAGCATAATATGCCTTGTGATATTTGCTGGAGGGTCAAATACCTCATAAGCATACAAATCCAATAAATTCTATGACCTACTCGTCACTAACCCTTTATATCAAATATTACAAAATTGGTAAAAAGAAAACACGAACCTCAATCTCTGGCACGGGCAATGTGTGTTTTAGCTGTGTATAATAAGGCACAGGCACAGAGAATCTCGAACCGTGAATTCAAACTCTGGACGTTTCTTCAGGGGACTGAATCCAGAGTGGCGACTTTTCTTGCTGAGACATGTGTAATGTCTCACCAGTCCCTAAGCCGCCAAGCAAAAACAAAAAGCGAATCACCTACAGCCGTGGAGTTTGGGAGTAGAACACCCAAGTCAGATCACGGCAGTAGTGAGAATGTTTAGATTAATTATCTAAGCAGCCCTATTTATAGCTATTTTTAATTGTTGTATCTTTCTTCAAAGCAATACTATATAAACCATATAACCCAATTGTCACTGTCTTATAAGATCAGTTTTTACAACGGGCAGGCGTCATGAAGCGACTACTATTAAAACTATTTATTTTAATTGCTATTAAAAGACTGACATCTGCGCTGAAGCAGACCGTATTAGCGCGTCATAGCTTCCGTACTGTTTGAACTATGCTATCATTTTCAAACCTGACCTAACGTCTGCTATTGTAGTTCTTATATGTTATTTATGACAAGCAGATTAGAGCTAATCTTGAATCTCATAGTACAAACTGGACATAACTGGACCTAGGAAAGATAATTCTATTCCCACATACAACCAAGGTGAATTTTATAAGTTGTTATATAAAACCCACCAACCGCGCGAGCTGAGTCCAATGCCACCGCTCGAGATGCGATGCAGTGTTTCTATTCCTGATCAGGAGTACATGCTTTAAGAGCGTACTGTGCCTGCTACAGTCATTTAAATGCTGGATAACCAGGCCAAACATCTAAACGGCGTGCCTCCAAAGACGCAAATAGTGCACGGAATATATAGCTCTAGATCAACTTTTCTTGAATGCAGGGACCGGGAAATGTGGTCTCCACGCATAGAAAACGGAACTTTCTCAACCGCAGCATAATATGCCTTGTGATATTTGCTGGAGGGTCAAATACCTCATAAACATACAAATCCAATAAATACTATGACCTACTCGTCACTATTACATCGGCGCTTTAGCAGACCGTTTATGGCAGAATTGCCCTTCTATATATTAACATTTTCAAATCAGACCTAATGTCTGCTATACAAACTATAATTATAATATAGGGTTTTATTAATGACAAGGAGACTAAAGTTAGCCTTGAATGTCATAGTACAGACTGGACATAACTGGATCTAGGAAAGATAATTCTATTCCCACAAACAACTTACTTTGATATTCATCATATACAGGTTGTAATTTATTTGTGTGTGTATGTGTGTGTGTGTGTGTGTGTGTGTGTGTGTGTGTGTGTGTGTGTGTGTGTGTGTGTGTGTGTGTGTGTATTTATAAAGATAGTTAAGGCGCTGGCACAGGTGTTATACTTTCATTCAAACAACAATTAACTCCAAACTGATTTTTAAAAAAATATTTAATTGTAAGTATAATTAATTACCGTAAAATTAGAGAAAAATGAAAGAAAAAACAATTTCTAAAATAATCCAAAAGAGGATAATCTAAATATAAAAAAGAAACTATGATTTTAAAACAAAACCAGGCTTTGTGTCGAACACTACGGCCAAGAAAGATTAAACCTAAAATGGAGAAATAAAATATTAATACACAGTATGAATAATGTGCGAATAATACAAGCATAAATCAGAATAAATTCAGATTAATACTAATAGCAGCGATATAACACGACTCAACCCAATAGCAACCTAAACAAATAAAGGTGTTGTTCAAATAATATTAATTATATTATATTAATTAGTCTTTGAAAAAACACATTTGAAAAATATATTCAGAAAATATAATACTTACATTACAGAAGTTAATTTTACAATACTAATTAATTATACATAAACGAATAAAAATAGATGTAAATCAAAGATATGTTTCAAGATTGTTGATGGGAAAAAATTAATCCTGTCCTTTATACTTAAATATCCAATGGAACATTTTTCAACAAATTGTCTCCAGTAGATCAAGTTGATGCCATAAAATACCATTTACCAAAATACCAGCAGTGTCTTCCTAATCTGTATGACAAATCCAAATCGCCATCAACAATAAAATTAACTAACTTGAAAGATAAAAGCACTAATTGATTCCTTACATCGCCACAAAGAAGATAACGTCCGGCTGCAGTAATAAACATCAGTGTCGAGGCTGATCATCAAGTTAATTTCTCAAGTTCATCTGTAAGAATTATAGACTTTTCTCATACAATCGGTTGAACTAATACATATCATCAATAATAATACATCATTAGTTTGCCTGTTTTCCGTTTATTTTGAAGATTATCTTGATTATGACAGCCAATTATATATGATGAAAGAAACAAAAAAGAACACGAACATAAGTAAAAGAAAATTTAGCTTGATATCAGGACATCATAAACAATACCAATAATAACATATATAAAATACCTGCAGCTCGTATATGCTTTCCTTTCTTCAGCTCTTCAATAAGCCAATTTAGTGTTGCCTTGCGATTATTTTTATCCATCCAATGCAATAGCCCTTCAGTTAAAACTGCCTTTGGAGATTTATACTGGTGGGTTATATTATTAAAATCTGCCTCTGATAAACCTAGAGAAAGCAGAAGCATGTGTCTGTCCTCGAGAACGTCTACGTGGTTCGTCAAAAGTCTTATTGCATCTAGAAATGTAGGATCTGCAATTAAATGGTACACACAAAAGGAAACAATGCTTAGTTTTGTCTAAACTGTGCCTTAATCGGTGCCTTAAGATACCAGGTTTGTGTTTGGTTTAACCTAGGCGCTGGTCACACCCGATATATGTGAACTAAAGGCGATCCCTTGGAAAAAATTCCACAAACACGGGCCTAAATCGGATTTGAGCCTACAACCTGGAGCATTTAAGCGCAATGCTGTAATCACTGTCCTAACCGAGGGCCATCTAGAGTTCAATGAGCACCAGTATCTATTTCACGTATTTGTGTATATATTTCATTTCCGCGACTTATATATCCTTTGCAGGCCAGTCTAGTTACCGATAAAAGGAACAGATTCGATAAACACATCGGTTGCGGTTTTACACCAGTTGCTGGTCATACAAGATGTTTTGTACCGATATAGTCTGAAATGGAGTTAGCAGATGGCTCGTTTCGACTCGGCATCGCTCTCACCCTTGGATCATATAATTGAGCTGCAACTCCATGAGAAAACATAATATGGCAATGACGACGAAGCTGTTCGCTTAAGGTATGCAGCGCTTGGCCCTACAAACTGTAGAGAAACTAAGACAGCTTCAAATAAAGGACATTTACCTACTTCGTCTGTTGAATGCCATATCTTTATCGTTTCAGCGACACCCTCCTCTCTAATGTCACTTAAGCCTTTTGTCAGTTCTTGATACTGAAACGATGATGATTAGGATGATGATGATGATGATTGGTGTTTTTCGGCCACTTTTGTGCACATGGTAGGCTAAATGGGCCGAGCAACCTCCAAAGGTAATGAAACGAAGTCAAAGATGAAACAACCTTCAGATATGCCCACGCCGAGATTTGAACACGGGTGGTAGTAATCTGTGGTCCAGCACGCTACCGCTAGACCACGGAGGCGCCCTTACATCATACTGAAACGAGTCGTACTCTTATAATAGATATATATTAAATTGTTGACACCTAGTTGATAATGCATATTCAAATCCTACCGCATCGACGGTGACCTTCTTTCCCTGATACCATTTTTTTAAACAGACTTCTATGAATTCTTCTTTGGTCTTTCTTTGATTCCTCTGAATGCATATGTTGTCCACAAGCAAAACCTGAAACAGTTTGCTTAATCTTCCTGTTGTCAAATCGCTGGCAAACAGTTTGACGAGGTTGGTGATGTTCGCTAGATAGAAAAAGATGCATACAGAGTCTAAAGGGATACAAGCATAAAACATGTTAATTATTATTTGTAAGACAGACGAACAGAATGATGGATGGTTGAGTGAATGAATTGGTCGAGGAATCTATGGAGCATTACTTTGGTAAATACACTATTTGATTTAGATTTTTCTCGATCTTTTCAATTCTTACCTAAACATTTTGAAGACGGTACTTCCTAGTGTGAAAAATTGAATTATAAATAGATTAATGTGTATTCAGTAATGGTATTGGTACATCACTAAATTGATTAATTAATAACCTGTCTGTCGGCCTGCCTGCCTGCCTATCATCTATATGTAGCTGTCAGTCTGTCTGTCTGTATGTCTATCTTATGGTATCCAAGTTAACTCTCTATCTATATATGTCTATCTTTAACTTTAAAGGGGTACCTGGTGTTCCGCTGTCAAATTCACTGGCACCGAACTAAGCATTATTTCATCATTCATGTCTCCCTCGAAATGTCTAAGCTTCAGTTCACTGGCACCAACATATTTAGCCTTCGCCACAAAGTAAACATATCCTCGATGTTCTGACTCAGTTGGCTTGATTGTGATTACTTTTGGTCGAATCAACTTCGCACAAAAATTCAACTGGCATAATTTAGTAATGCCATCATCAGGGATATCCAGCTCGAGCTGTTTCGAACATTTAATAGTTATCAGCGCGGATTCTTTTAAGTATATGTCACAACGGATAGGTTTGGAATCATATCCTTGTTCCATGGCTAATTGTTTTCGGTCATCAGTGTCCTTTAGTCTACAACAGTCAATATATATTTTGAAGGGATCGTCTTTGTGTTGCAGAAGTAAAATGTTTGCGATATGTTCATCCAGTGTATCAAATAATACTTCTGCCATAGATTTCATCTCTTCTTCATCTGTTCCCCCTCTGGTTAGTATGATAACAACTCTATATCAAATATAATGTTAATCATTCACTTGTGAGGATCTACAAAATTAGTTTTATTGTAAACATAGATTTAAGAATAATAGACTGTTTTGAAGCGATTAATTCAGTATTTCCTGCTTCTAAAATTCGATGAATGACTAACTTGCATAATTTAAATCAGATTATTTAAACCAGTAAATTATACTCAAGCAGCTGGATGCTGGATAATCAATTAGAAAAGAAGTGTTCAGTTAATGTTTGTACTTACTGATAAAGAAAGAATGTCCACCTTTATGGAATACAAAAATAAGTCCTAACAAATTCACTAAGTTGTTTTAACATAAACATGAGTCCAGATAGTTGTAATAGTTTTATCTTACTGTTTTATACATCTAGTTTTACTGACCGGTCTGTATTGGGAGTGATTTCTATTGCGTAAGTTCCAGGAGTGTGTGAAGAACTATCGCATGCTGTGGATACCCATCCTGTATTGGTATGTACCATGCCGTGTCTGAATGTTCTGTTTTCATGTTTGAGTTTCATCTTAACGTCAGCTGGGCCAGTCATTTCTTTTGGTAGTTCCAGAAGCACCATCGAGCTAGTTCCAAGTAATTGAGTGTGCATCTTTTGTACATCAGATATTGGTATATCCGTTTCTGAAACAGTCTGAATAGTAGGGAAGGGGAATTATACATTTTCTACCGTTCATCATACAATGACATCGTGAATTTACAGTTCTTGCTATGTGATGTTATTATATTTAGTAATGCGTTTTTGTTCTTACTTCTTCTAATACTCACAACTGAAATGACATATATACGTTCTTGGATAGAAAGGTTACTAAGAATCATTGATGACTATGATCGAGGTTCATCTTGTATCAGAATGAAGTGTATGTCCTTTGCTTCTAAACGTATTTATTAACATCACGATGCAGCAAAAAAAATAATTAAGAACACAAATTAAGATGAAACTGCAACCAAAATAGCACCGCACAAATTCAAACATATTGACTGGCGCCATAAGGCAGCACGGACACAAACACAGTAGTTGCCACTATAACGGTAGCACACACACACTAATATCAATTGTCCAATAACGTAACACAAGCTTTGATATTTAGCCGAACCTATCACAGAAAATATCACGGCCATCCAATGAGCAGACTGCGAATTTAAACTACTTGGTTGTATATATGCAATAGGCCATCTTACAAAACTTTACAAAGCTTTTATTATCACATAATCGTTCATGTTTATTAACTATTTTTGTAGTTGTAACCAGTTTCATATTTTAGTAGATAGAATAGGATTTCTAGACATCTAGGTCGGTCTCGCTGTGCTGTCCCGGGTGCCATAAAACGCCATCAGCTGATTGGACAACACCAGGATCTCCCATGTACTGCGTGACCACGGGTCGGAAATACATAGATAACTGGACATTGGTCCAGATTAGTCAACAGCAGAGATGACTGACATCTCGGCACCTTCAGGGTACCGGAGGCATCATGAATTAAACGCTTCCCGCTAAACAGTTTGGAGACACTTCAAGGCTGCTGGACTACGTGGTCACTTAGCACGTAAGGAGCTTCTACTCACAGAGATATCATTGTGTATGTTGAACATTTTACTACAGGATCATAGTGTCCAGTGTCACACAGCCAAAATTCTTAATTCCATTGAAAAATTTGGAGTGAGGTGAAAAGAAAATTGAGGAACAACCTGTAAAGAAACATTAGAGAGTTTGAACAGGCAGTTCATGACTATTTCAATCACCTGGCATGCCCAGGTGTACACACTGGATCCATGATTACCAGGATCCAGGAGTTTCTACGGGCACGTGGCGACATGCTTCTTAATGAATACTTTCTTAAATTAACCGTATTGAATTTATTAAGAGATTTATGGAATTGTATATGGCGGTCTAATACAGTATATCTGTAATACCGATACACTTAACTATAGTCACTATAATTTAGATATGTACCTAATGGTAACATATCTGAGGGTACATAAAAAACAGCAATGAACTAAGCGAGATAAGCAAATACCTGGATTTCAACATGTGTCCGTCCTGAGACTGTTCCCGGAGGTATTGTCATTTCCACATTCGTATCAGTTGGTGGAAGTATAGTGCCCCCTTTTCGTCAACCGTCTGCCTGTACACAATAAGTCTGGATATCACAAGAACCATGAAGAATGAGAACTTCCGTACACTGATCTGAACGCATTCTATCCCCTGAAAGTTAAACCACGGTCAGTTTTTGTTTCGGAGATTCATATTTTCCATCATAAAAATGGTAAACACGTACCTCTATGTTTTCAATGTCATAATCAGTTTTTCGATATAGTTTTTTCTCGCTGCTTCGTGTTAAAACTACGATCTCCCTGTTTTTATCCGCCGTTTGGTAGAATGGAACCGAAATTTGTATATTTGTCTGAAAAGCAATATTCATAAATTCGTATCCAGGGTGCTTAATGTGGATATGTTTTGCTTCATTTTCCTCTCATTTTGAATTCTTCAACTGAAGCTAATAATAATAATAATAATAATAATAATAATAATAATAATAATAATAATTGCCCAAACGGTAGGTTTGTTTTATTTGACCGGCTACCAATGACTAGGGGACAAGCATATTGTTTATAATTTACTGTTTCGTACGGAAACTAATTCGAAATAAATTTAAAATAGATGGTATATTTTGTGAAGAAAACCTTGCTAGTTATCTGACTGGATGAAAAACACCTCATACTATACTACCAAGGCCTGGATTCGACCACTCACACACAATAAACAAAATATATGAGTCTCACGTTTTACCCCACTATACCATAGATTATTATGTTTGCTGTTTTACGGCCAGTTTTGTGCACATGCTAGTCTAAATGGGTCGAAAGGTCGATGAGGCGAAGAGAAAGATGAACCATCATTCAGGAATGTCTTACCGATATTTGAACTCAGATGGTTAAGATATGTGGCAAACCGTGCTACCAGTTAGACTATAAAGGTGTCCTCAGCAGCCCATAGAGGATAATAATTAAATGATAATATATATATATATATATATATATATATATATATATATATATATATATATATATATATATATATTCAATTGATTTTTTCACCCACCTTATGTTTTTCTAGGAGTCTAGAAGGTAACAGTGTCACTGGCCTTGCTAGAAACATTTCCGTATGCCTTAATTCATATCCAATCTCATCACCACTACTCAAGGTACAATTAAGAATATCTCTTCTCATCGTTTTACGATCTGCCTTGACCCAACACAGGACACTGCTGGCTTCTTCACTGGATACATTACCACTGTCGTTGTACCTAAATGAATTAACACATCTTTCGAACATATATGTGTCGTGTGCGTAATAATACTAATTCATTCTAAGGAGTAGCATAAGGCGGAATAATTACAGAATACACAGGGTAAATTAATGAATAAACCGCAAAATATTTCTGTCGAATATTTACCTATATAGCTCGGGTCCACCCCTGTACTAGAGTTCTTCTGATGTTCTTATCTTAGTAGAACAACATAACACAATACTTCATATTATTATAGCTTCCTGTCAAACTAAGTTGATTAAAGATAATTACCTAGTTGTTGTAAACAGAGAGTTAAAAATGATTATAAGTCGTACAGTAATTGGAATGGTTAATGCTTTATCTTAGGAAACTTGAATAAACATAAAGGTAGCATTACTTACCGCCTGGTTAATATAGTCTTTCAAATTATCCAGTCCATTCTTGAACCGATCAATGGCTCTCACCAGTTTCTCAAGTTCTTCTATTTGATCATCAAAATTCTGATTAATCACCTTCTCGTTATCACCGAATTCAGCAAAACTCTCTTTAGGGTAGAAACAGACATAGTATAACTGCAGATGTGTGAGTATCTTATTTTCCCTGAAAAATACCTGCAGATCGTTGTAATTTCAAAAACCTAAGAGGTTTCAAATACCTGATAAGCCTGTATGTTCTCTGTATTTTCCTACAGTTTGTTTTATCTTGTTAATAGGACCTGGTATTTTTCCATACTCTGATATATAACTGTCAACACATTTATGACACATCATAAGTATGGACTGACAGGTATCATACTGTGCAGTTGATATAGACTTTAAACCCTTAATGACATCAGCAAAGGTCAACAAGACAATGTGCACGTCATGTAGTTGTTTTGGATGGGGACAATGTTGCAACAGTTCTTCTTCACTTTCTTTTAAATTTCGGCAGCTAGTATTTTCCTTATCATGTTCTGTTGTCATGGCGAAGGCATATTTCTTAAATCCTTCTGCTACATTATCAAACTTTTTGGTATAGTTTAATAGTGAGAGTGAACGTGCAATTGTTTGTTCAACAAGAAGACGGTCACGAAAATTATAAGAATTTGCAAAGTCTTCTAATTGCGTTATAAATGTTTTCAGCGTTTTAACAGTCAGTTGACAGCCGTCTGGTTCTTGAGACTGGAAATAGAAGGAAAAAAGGATTTGCATACGCACAATTTAGGGAAATCAATATTATTAGGATAATGTAGATCTGGATAATATCAGCAAATTAGAGTAAACAGATTAAAAAGGAAGACCAGAGTCTGATGAACTTGATTTTAGGTATATTTTTCGAATATTTTACTATAAAATTGTGAAATGTAGTGTTGTTCTTATATCCTCTCAAAATGATTATTTTCCTGTTGTGGTGTTGTATAATTATTTTAAAAAGTAATGCTAATGAAGCTGGACATTTTGCTTTTGGATTTCATCTGTCAATGTTGATGTTCACTTTATTCATTATTCTCATTTAAGAAACATTCGCCGATTGGCAATATGTTTTAATTGACTTAATTTTAAACCTCTTACAATAACGCGAATTTAAATATGACATCACTGGTTCAAAGAAAGAAAACTCGCATATATTAGTGTTTATTTTTAACCAATGATGTTTCTATTTTATATTCTGATATAAATTTGAATAATGTAGTACACTGCTTGGTAAATGGATGTCAGAACACGAATATTATTGGGAGAAGTCTACTCATAACT
The DNA here is from genome assembly GCA_025642065.1 of Paralvinella palmiformis. NCBI lineage: Eukaryota > Metazoa > Annelida > Polychaeta > Terebellida > Alvinellidae > Paralvinella > Paralvinella palmiformis. Next base: position 11,047 of record JAODUP010001744.1, read on the forward strand.
ATTCTAAAGATCTATCTACCAAGATAATGTGGATGAAAAAGAGAGGGTAACAGACTCGAAACGGTGCAAGGGCATATAAATACTCTTTCATCTTTGAAATTGCCGGTTATAGCAGCCTAGTATTGAAGGAGATATAGCAAACTCTCTAGACATTCCATTTCGAATAACAAGTTTTTCTATTTTTCCCTCCTAAACTAGTTGAGTGTAATTTCTGCTCTAAAAAGTACCGTAATATTTTTCATATATTTCCACGATCCTTGCCCTCAATGGCATGTTATTATTAGTTTCAATTCTTGCGTTACATACCTATATAATAATAGTAGTTGTATAAAATAATAAGGTCAACCCTTTTTCCAAATATTTTAATTTGATAAATTAACTGGCACGTGCTAATACATAAATGTGTAATAATTATCTAGTACAGGGTGTAATTAGCATACGGTTTGATTATGAGTCATCAAATATAGAGAAAAGTTTGAAAATTACGATAAATGCACATTGTGTTTGACAGAGTAAGTATCATGCTGTCGGTGATTGCTATTTCTATGGCCAGTATGTGTAGATACGGTTTATCACTATTTATTGATATTGTATAAATGTGATCCAGATGTAAAAGCCACATTGATGACATAATTAAAGTTGTGTTTCTAACGGAATATGTTTGTTGATTCAGATAAACCATTTAGAAAGGAGATAATATATTAGCACAATTATATGTTTGGTGGATATTGAATAACCAGCGAATGATCTTTCGCCTAGAAACATTGAACATTTTCATTATCTTAACACCAAAGCTGGAAAACCATAAAGAGCAATATAGTCAGTATAGAGTATCAAAATCGATGAGTCAGAAATGGCACTTACGCATATTTATATACAATTTATAGCACAAATTCGGCTAATAACATTACCAGGATATTATTTATGTTTAACTAATTCACTAATAGAACCATTAAATCCAGGAGATACAACCTAATCAGTCAAAATTCAGTAGCTTGTTTTGGCTTTAATTAGATAATACGTCATAGGTTTCAGCAAACTGATAACATATATTCAGCACACATTTTAAATTAGGCAGGTTTGGAGTAAGAACTATTGCTAATGTAAGATCCAAAACTTTTAAAATAGTTTTAAAAGAGTTTTTAAATAGGCTAGAATATAGGCTTCATGTGTGTGATTCATGAATTAAGTTTGCAATTTACCTGTTCACAGTACAAACTTTGGTTAATATTATCACTGTGTATGAAACCATTTACCATAATTACAAACGGGTAATGTACTTGATCATCTGAGATCATCTTTTTGGGTTTACAAAATATTCTCATCAGTCAAGTATATTTATCGAAAATTCAGAAGTAGGTGACGAGGGCTTCAGTAATACATTTGTTGGCCTACGTTCGTTCTTACTCTATTTCTGATTAGCTGCTACAATTAAGATTCCGTCAAATCACACGAAACAAGTAATCTGTCGAAGTCTATGGCAATGATGTGACGGTGTGGATTCCCTGTTGCCCAACGCAAATCATTTAGTTCTCTCGTTCATCTCTAAAACGGGTTTATCGTTGTCTACTAAATATACATATATTTCCGTGTTCATGCTACGATGTTCATGCTACATTGGTCAAAAATAACCCCTAGATTTTGTACTGACCCATTAGGGGTAATCGAAGATGCATCCATCTGTAATGTGGTTACGCCAAATACATAATAGTTATTTTATTATCATTCAGTTTAAGGAGATTTTGAATCATCCATAGCCGAATATCAGCTATACAATGTTCTAAACTATTAAAGAAAGAGGATAAATTTAACTCATTGTCAGGATCCAGTGATATATACAGCTGTGTGTCATCAGCATACAAGTGATATTTAACCACATATCGCTGCGCAATGATCCCAAGAGGACGGGTATTCATTGTGAAAACCAGACGGCCAAGAACTGAACCCTGTGGTACACCAGATAAAATACCAAATACCATGAACAGGCACTCTCAGACGACTATATTTCAGGTCATTCACACGAAACTTCACCCGTCCGTAATCACTAGTACTCTGCCTTCACTGTCAACAAGCGTACAACCCAGTGCATTATCTGCTCAACTGCCCAGCCCACCTGTTGTCCCGAAGAAAACTGAAAGATCATCAGCTCCCTGAAGACTATAAACTCTCAGATCATCACCTAGCAGCATTAATTATAAGACAATCAACATTCCAACCAGACTTCATCACCCCACTTCTACTGAAAGACCCATATAAACACCACCATGAACAATAAAGACAGAACAAAAGATAACACTAGGTGGCTGTGCACAAAAACGGCGACAGTCTATAATAAAACTTTCAACAAAATATCCCAGATTCGGCAAAGTTAGATTTTCAGCACACTTACGTCAAATTTGTGGTTTACTTTATCCATGCTGTACAAAATATAGACTCCAGATACGACTTAACTGTCTCAATATCAAGTTGTGAATCTGTCTGGCAAATTACTTCCTGGTGTACCGTCTGACACACTCCATTATACTATAAACCATTAGATAACTAGAGCTGGGCTAAATATACCTATGCTACACACACAAAGCCTTAACATGTTTTAACATGTAAATTGTCGTGTTAGTATACCTGACTTGATGTATAAAATCGATTTTCGATAATGTCGTATTTGGACAACGTGAATGTCACTACCATTAGATAGTCATCGAGACTATATTATGGTGTTCACACGGTCCTAGGAGGTAGTTAAAGATATAGTCATGTCATGGGTCACTTTGATCAACCTTAACAGATGACCCTGGCGTACAGTATTATAATAATGACAGTCAATTAGTACTTTGATGTTCAGAGGTGTAGAAACTTAAATATGTATGAAGCATAATCAATAACATGTCATTCCAACCAACAGTCCCAATAAACTTTTCTAGAGTGTACTATAGTGTGAAACTGAATTAACTCCTTGTTAAATGTAAGTCCTGGAAACACTACACTGGAGAGACAGAGAGAGAGAGAGAGAGCAAGCACACACACACAGGCAAGACAGGTAAACATTGCCGAGCCGTAATAGCGCAGTTTGTTAGAGGTTAGGACTCGTAGTACGTGAAAGGACACGATGGCAATTGTTTGAGTAACGCTTTCCGCCTATAATGGCAGCATGCGTTGTATGCTCTCTTGGCAGTTGACTGGGTGTAATCGGGTTTGAATCAGGGATAATCTAGCTGAATAGGGCGCTATATTAATATCACATATTATTATTATTAATATTACACTGCCTCTATATCTAGTTCAAAATAACCCAGGCAGTAAAATACAATATACATGGTATAATGAACGTCATTATTATATTCAATTACCAGTATTCTTCATAATAGAAATTACAACTGTTTAATACAACTTTTGATTAAGTAACCATGAATATCCAAACTAAAATGACAATTTAATTATTAAGTGACAAATTCTTTAGGGATAATTTTACTTTACGATTTGATGCAAAAATACACTAATGTAATTTATGTTCATTTCAATTTAGCATCTGGCAACCATGAAAACATATCATTATTACATTCAATTACAAAATATAATTTGAAGGCTTTCCAGGCAAGGAATATTCCTTAACCAGCTCTTAATGGAAAGGGTTATCAGCCTTATTTTTATCAAGTATATTACTTTTACTGTTCTTTTTATATGGTGTCTTATGGTAAGTGCCAAATTTTGCAATCAGTGATGTCGCTTATCGATCATTGTCTGTGGTTTGTATTCAATATTCATAGTTAAAATGGTTTTAGTGTGTATATTGAACTACACCAGTTTACCATTTGTCATTTGAAAAATTAAAAGGAGAAACAAAAACGTATTGTTCGTTCAATAAGAGTGAGCTTTGATTTTTCCAGGTGGATTGTGGAATGAATAGGGTTTTGTCCACAACGGGTTTTGTCCAGTATGATATTGTCTAAGTGGATCATTAACGGGGTTAGGGTCAGTTGTATTGATTCTAACTCCGCACCTTCTAAGAAAACTATCTATCAGGTACTTTATTTTCATCTTTCACTTTATAAGGTTTGGATGTTTAGGCAGGGAATTATGCACAAAAAGGTCTCACGAAATAGTCACACCTTTTGTTTCAATAGAAACATATAGTAAAATAAGCAAATCAATACCTACTATAAATTAAAATTAGATCGAACAAATGTTTGCACCGATTTTGTGTTAATATTCTCCAATTATCATTTAATGTTAGTGGATTAGGCGGATGTTCCACACTAATGCCTTGGAGGATCCTTCCACAAGATGAAACTACGTTCATTAAATAATAAACTAAACCTGAGACAGCTCCACTCAATTATAGAATCCACATTTTATAGTGTACCAAAACACCGTTATCCATAACGGTTTCCATTAACAGACTCCTCACAAGATAAAGCCACCTTCTTTAATCTACCACAATTACGAAATTAGACTAAGCTATACATTTTTATTATATCTGTATATGCGATTTATTCCTGTGATTGTTTCCTAAGATGTCTTTCCGTTACTTTTTAGGTGGTTGGTGTCTTTGGTATAACACTTTTTTCTTGTATATACTCAATTTAATAGTATATGGGGGTATATAATCGTCTTTCCCCGTTCTAGTTATATCCAGTCGTCTATGTCATGACATTAAATGCTAAATTAACCTGCATCCCTTATAACATAAGATATTTTATAAAATTATAAACTTTGTATTAGATTTCCTGGCCAATAATGTAGCTAAGGGCAAATACCCTCAAACCACAAGAGAACAATGAATGAGCATAGTTGGAGTCCTGCTTGGACAACACCTATTACAATGTCCGTAAACAAATATTTCTAAATCGATTAAATAAAATAACAATTTTTCTGTATCCGTCAAGAAATATTTGATTATTTAGTATCCAGTTAGTCTACATTCATATATCACACCATCAATTTACACCAATACATGTCATTAATACCCAAGCTAAATTAATGTAACTATTACTGAGAGGCAAAATATGTTGTGTCCACTAGCTCGCCATTCATATGCATTATCCAGATACAGATGTATTTACCTGGCCAGATATACTAAAATTATGACCAGCATCTGCCAACTGATTAGCAAGTTTATTTGTCATATGTTAACCTGATTTCGACTAACTAGCACATTTCTCTAAACAGCATTCCTCTTTGGCCGTGTTAGTCCATATGTAAGTCTGTAAACTTCATAAAGATCATATGTGGAAAAAGGTTCCCCCTCCCTCTGAAATGACTACGCATAGTGCAAACCCTAGATTTCATTTCCCTGTTGTCAATTACTTCGACCAAGCAGGGTTGACGTCTTCTAGGTGTGACGTAATTTCACTAACTTTCATTCACACGGAACAGGGAAATATAAATACTTAGATGATGATGTGTGGATTATATATAGAGAGACGTTACTCGTGACGCTGCATTTTGGATTTTGAACCAGTAACGCACCTAGCGGTCGGGTTTGCTTTTCAGGGTGGCAATTGCCAAATAATCAAAAGTTCTGGTTGTACACACGTGATTGTGTACATGTGCCGCATGGTTGAAATGAATTGCCAATACTAGTACGATATATTACATGACCATTTACGTTCTTGCTAATTAACACTTTAATTGTGCACACATTCTATCGAAAAAACAAAGAGCCTACAATTTTCGATCACTTCACAGCCAATCAGAAAATATTTGAACGTGGCTTAGGTCATTTTACGGTCTATTTTGTTTGTGTGGAAGGCGTATTTTTCAGGATTTTTAATGAAACTAATTAGATATATATATATATATATATATATATATATATATATATATATATATATATATATATATAGTATATCAAAACATAATTTTCATCATGTCAATTCATCATCAATTATCACACACAACCATCACGGGTCATGCCATGGTCCATTCATTTTTACTTATTTGGATATATACGTATACAGCTATTATAATGCAACTAAGTCACAATTCAATACAAACTTTTCACCATAAATTCATTATGTCCGTTTATCATATATTAACTAAAAACATCCATCGGTTCATTTTGAGTCTACACCTCAACAATATAGACCATATATGTTTGTGTTTTTTTGGTTAAAATTGACAGTTGTTATGTTTCCAATTATTTAGATCTATTGAATTTACAAGTTATCTGTCAAAAATATCATTATACTTCAATAAAAATAAATAATCACAGATCTTAGTCGCAAATGGACACAGTGATATATTACAACTGACACTTACACAAACCAGACTGTGAATGACCCACTGTCCTTAGACGCCATGTAAACAAGGGCAGCTGTCCGTGACAAGCTGATTCCAGCCGCTAGGGTCGCTGCGCTCCTTTGAAATCAAAATGGCGCGCCATGCTAAAACGTCAAGTAACACGTCTTGTTATCGGTTACGCTATGAATACCGTGATCATAGATATAAGAAAATAATCCAAATTATTATACAGCTGACCCTTCTAAGTATTACTAACTGACGTACTTGGCGGCTCATTTAGACTAATTCGACAACTCGGTAGTCTCTTGGTCTTGCGCGAGTAAAAAATAATTTGCATAAGGAATTTTACCAAAAAGATTTTTCTTTCGCCATTTCATTAATATATTAAATTATTTGAGCCAACTATATATTCTAATATTCATAAATACTTTTTTGTTACGGAATTTTACGCTTGGCTGACGTTTGTTTACATTGTTATACCGGGGTCGTATAAACGGTTTGTGGTTAGTGACGTCAGACGTCAGGAACATCCGATCTATGTTTGGCTTCAAAATGGCGGCGCCCACAGACGTGTTATAGACTAACCACCATCACTATAAAATGGATGTTACAATATATAGTTGTGAACACACTTAATTGTATATCCCATTTCAGACAAAGAAACTTCGGGTGGGAAAAATAACGCGTTGTAAATTTCTATTGTTAACATATTGGAATGTCTTGGATACATCGAAGACCCCTAACTGCGCCATTATCGATACAACACAGTGGCGTTTCAGTTATGAAAATTACATGTACAGTAAACAAATAGCATTAGTTTGTGACTGACTGGAACTACACCAGCAGGCACACCACGTATTATACAGGTGAATTATATGTAACTCATACACGTAGAAATAATGTCCATTTTGTGAACTATGTTAGTTGAATATACGTAATTATTTCTACGTGACATCTACGTCCAAATGTGCAAAAAGAAAACTATGTCTTCAATTTCTACGTAGAAATTACGTACTGATTTCCACGTAGAATTCACATGGTAAAATTTACATCGAATCCACGTCATTCTATCATTCATGCAATAATACTAAAATATCACATTAAATCACAATGTATTTAATAAAATACTACTCTTTTAGATGTTTGTTAAGATGAAACTTAAGGCAGACTAAATCTAATCTACATGACATATTTCAAGTATGGCACCTGTCTAAATTGAAACGATGGAGAATTTAACTACAATTAATACAGCTACACAAGATATAAAGATACATATCAGTTGAATACAAATATACACAGAAAATTTACCAGATAAGTTTTAGTATTTCACAACAAATCTACAAAAATAAGAAAATGTTTGAAAACCTTTAACGTCAATAGCACCAGAGATTAACGAGATAACTTTTACCTGCCACAATAAATGTACACACATTGTAACAATCTTATCATACATCCAAAAACAAATGAAAACAAGAGCTCTCCTGATATGACAGTTCCGTTTCCCTGTAATCTAAGTATTTTCCAACCTTGGATAGAGATCATCTAAATACCTGGTTCCCAATTTAATTTAATTACACATTCTAGCTAACTACTGGTACCAATACCTAAGGGGTAACACAAAAGTTTCTTTCAGAAACGGTGAGTCCAAAGTGCCACCAATCAAGCCAAATATGTTAAAAAACCAAATTACTTAGCGATTTTGAGTAAAGGTCAGTTAAATGTCCTGGTTAATATTTTATATAACGTCCACTACTAGATGTAAATGTTGGTACCATTACCTGAAGTTCATAACAACATTTTCTATGAGACATAATTTCATTTTTACAGAGGAATATATAATTATAAATATTCCATTCAAACACACTTACATAGATTTATGAATTTATTTATTAATTAGGAACAAATCACATTATATCTATAATATATATATTAATTAGAAATAAATTACATTATATCTATAATATATATTTATATATATTACTATTACACACAATGTTATGTTTTGAATATGGAAATTTGAACCTCATTTGAATAATAAGGGATTGAAATAAAGAGTATATTATTTACAATGTACTAACAACCTGCAGGAAGTAAAGAATTCTCCTGAGATACAAGTATTTATAATTTAACAGAACTTTTCCTGATATAAACAAATATATAATTATTCACCTGTGCCATATAACCGCGGTAGATTTTTTGGCAACCTAGCTTGTTCTTACATGGTAGTTGTTCTTACTCATCAGTGATCAGAGGGTGTTTCTACAGTTGTTGTATCATTAATATATGAAGTCTATAATGATAATCATGGCATTTGATTTTGAATCAATACTCATGACTCTAGTTAATAACAAGTACAGTTTGATTATATTAGCCAGTAAGGATTACAAAAAGGATGACTAATAATATAAAATTATAATAATAATATTTCTTTTGTCCTCGACTGAGGAGGTTTTATTCAGTATTTTGTCCACATACCCACAATATATATATATATATATATATATATATATATATATATATATATATATATATTGTTTAATATACCTACCTATTATTATGGATTTGTCAGAGAGGTTCGATGATACCGCTAAATTAAAGGCTTTGACAAACATGGAGAACATGGCGTCACTTCCTGGCTTCGATGCATCATGAAAAATAGTGTTTACACGACCATGACGATCATCATAACGTGTAGGTGCTAAGTGTACACATATTATTTACGTTGAATGTATGTGTTGAAAATTACCAATAAAAAACACGTCGCTATACGCAACGAAATTGGATCTTCTAATCCCCCGTGACTATATGGAATAGAGTATATCTGTATCATTATGTATGCTTAAGCTCCGTATAAGTATTCCATATCAAGAACGCTTCAATAATAATAAATCATTTTCCGATCTACGCCATGGAGATGAATTTAACTACGCTGTTCAGCTGTGTGTTTTATATGATCAGTAATTACCAGAAGACTAGGTGGCTAATCACAGAATATAAACTAATAGAAAGTACTATTTATTTGTAGTTTGTTGAATAAAACATAAAACTGTGAATTATGTGTAAATCATCCACGTAAATCATCTACTCGATCTGGTGTGTGTCTGTATGTGTGCGTGTATGCGTGCGTGTGTACGTTCGTGCGTGTGTGTATGAGTGTGTGTTCTAGCTGTGTATAATAAGGCACAGGCACAGATAATCTCGAACTAGGAACCTAGGTAAGAAAATTCTATTTGATAATGAACTCCTATATGTACAATAATAAACAAATCATTACACACAGGTGATATACCCAGGAGCACGAAGATTGCGTAGGTGATACCAATACACAAATCTAAAGACAAAACCGATATGGTAAATGATAGGCCAATTTCCTTGTTACTTTTATTATCAAAAATACTAGAAAAAAATAGTCCATGAAAGGATTTACATTTTTTATACAAACATGATACACTCTATGAAATCCAGTATGGATTCTGACTGAAGCGCACAAAGCCATGAAAAGATAGCTTCTGACTAACTGCCAATTGCATACAAGATGGGGTCTTTATAAGGCAGCCAGTATACCTGGTTCATCACTTATTCTCTGGTAGACATTTTTCAATACAATCTACATATATATTCAATGGAGACCAGCCAAACCCAACGTGGTAGTTTGAGCTAGTACATGAAGGCTATATGTACAGCATTCAGCTGTAAAGGCGGTCTCACTACAGATGCTGAGGTAAATATTGCACGATCATGTTGATTTATTGGAGTTTGGGGTAATATTATATTTACTGATTTATTAACTCTTTTTCTTCTGTATTGAATGTTTAATCGATTATTATTAGTAGACATTAAAATAAAAAATTTAATGATTTAAATCATTACTAATGATCATTTCACTTCTTATCTTTCCAGATGAAGACTATTATCAGCTCCACACCACATAGTCTTGACCCCCAGGAGCATACCGTTGCAGTGGCCATACTACGTGAAACCCATGTAGAGGTGCGTGCTGAACTCGGTAATTCGGATACTGTGAAGTGTTCTCTCGGACGGGAACGTGCCAAGACTATGCCCAAGAACCCTGCTTCGCTTCGTGATCTCACACTTGATGAGGAATGGACCATCACTGGTGACCAGGAACAGTTCCTCATCCAGGATAGTAAAGTTCATTACTCTGATAGCATATTAGTAACTCTTGAAAGGGGAACAAGAACCAACAACATATGCGAGGAATGGAACAACGCCTTTGCAAAGCTAGTTGGACATGCACACCCTACCATCTGGAGAGTCAGTGATAGCATACCGAGAGATCAGGCCCATGTTAACAATTCCCTACTACATGACATGCGTGGTGAGGCACCAGCAATGCCTGTAATACGCCACACCGGCAAATTCCAGTCAAAGCTGCAGAAACTGTGCACTGACAGGCGTGACAACAACAAGACGGTCCCAGACTTACTTATGGGCATTACACGTCAATACAAATGAAAATTATTGTCCGTTAAGGTTTAACAAAAACTACTAATTCGTAGAGTGGGGAATTGTCCGAGTGGGGAATTGTCCAGTGGGGAATTTTCCAGTGGTGAATTGTCTAGTGGGGAATTGTCCGCTTACCGACTGGTGTTCCTTAACCTTTCCAAGGCTTTCGACACTATAGATCATCAAATTCTTTTGATGAAAATTGACCATTATGGTATACGAGGTATTGCCCTGGACTGGTTCAGAAATTACCTGTGCAATAGATCACAGTTTAATTTGATCAAATATGGTGAATATTGACTCGTTTTGATTTAAATAGGATTCTGTTAAAAAAGAAAACCTGCTTCTCTAGAGTAAATACTAAATAAGGTTATGCCATTGACTAAATGTTTCCACTTTAAATAAATATGTTTAAAAAAAAGACCAGCTTCTCTTAGGAATGTAAACTTTCCGAGTTTCTGCTTCATTATAATGTTCGCTCATGTGGTGTTATTCCGAGCAATGAAGAATGATCTGATCGACTGTAAGGCGTTCTTGGCTGAAGATAAACTCTGGTGAATGCTAAATCCGTAAGCGGTAGAGCACAATTTCCTTACGACGCCTTTCCCGACAGGATCACACCGAATATCTTAATGCAGGCTGCACTTCATGCAATTTATTTTCAAATTACAGTGGCCAGAAATCTGACAAATGCTTTCTTACATATTGCTTTATGGTAGGTCGGGAAGTCTGTGAAGAGTAATCGGATGTTGATCCTCCAATCTTTTAGTGCAGTTTTGGCAGCCTTATCGCGAGTTCATTGCTTCGGATACCAACATGGCTCGATACCCAGCAGAATGCTACATCCTTTGTAGAGTTTTAAAGGTGGAATGTAGTTCTAAAATACTGAGGACAAGTGGATTTTCTATGTCCAAATGTTCTATGACAAAGAATCCACGCATATAATAAATTTATCCCGAGTGTAGCCAATATCATGATGGAGTGCAATATAAATAGCTCGAAGTTCTGTTGTGTATATGAAGGTCACGCCAGACAGATGTTCCATCACGCACTGGCTTCCACAAACGACAAAGCATCCTACTCTATCGCCTACTTTTGAACCATCAGTATAGATGAACTGGTTTATTTTGTATGATGTGAAAGCGGCTCTCAATGTCCAATGGATAAACATCGGATCATACCATATAAAAGTGTTGGTTCCATTAAATCCCAAATTGGGATATGAGGTAGGCGAATATTTTCTATTTGATATGGTTCAATCTCCAAGTCTTCTCTCAAAGACAGAATTATAATTGCAAGAGTTGAGATAGTTTTCGGTCTGAGTAAGAAGTTATGTTGGAGTTTTGGGTTGAACGCCATATCAAATGTTCGATTTGCGGGAGAACTACTTAACTGTAGTTCGTGTTGCAGAGATAGTCGTTCTCTCCGAAAGGGATTTCTCATTGGATTCAACGTACTTTTTTCAAGCCTTGGTGGTGTATAGGATCAAGTATTTTGATGTATGATTTAGTAGCCGATCCCCAAACAATCAACCCGTAATGAAGTTGAGATCTAATTACTACTCTATGCATATGTCTATATGTTCAGCAATCTGCCCCCCCCCCCCCCAATGTCAAATCGTGAAACAACTTTCAGTAGGTTTAAAGATTTATTACACTTAACCTTCATATCATTTATATGTTGAACGAAGGAGAGCTTACTGTGGAATATTACCACGAGGAATTTAGTTTGTTTTAAAACGGGAATATCTACCCCATATAGTTTTAGAGTCGGGTCTGGGTGAAATAATTGGTTTAAAACTCTCTTTATTTTTTTCAGAGCTTCTTCGCATTCTCCATTCCCCCAGGGCTTGTGTAGTTTTCTTGGAAATGTAACGAATTTTGGTATCGTTATTTCCGCTATGAGATGCAGCACTGATGTAAAAAGTTCACAGCGGTTTATTCTGATGGTCTTGAAGGTATTTCTATTAATTTCTTGGCTACATTTATATTTAACGTTGTACCAGTCTGCTTTTTAAAACTCCATTTTGGTGTATTTAAAAGTGATGCCAGATTATTGTAATGCAGGAATGTTGGAAAATGGTCACTGCCAGAGAGATCCTCATGTACAGACCACTCCAAATCAAGAAATAATGATGTACTGCACAGGGACAAGTCTATGGCAGATGATGTCCCAGTTGCTGGATGGATGTATGCCTGTGTATTATTTATTTATTTGAAAATATTTATACCGGGTGACAATTTACACCGATGTATTCTCACATGGTACCCAAGTAAAACAAACTAAAATCATACATAGATAGTATTAAGATTAATAAAATAGCTAATAACTGACTAGTCACATATATCACATTGCTACTAGAAATCATAATCATTAATTAGTGAAACCCTTACCACACGTTATTGCATACATAGCATACATATATGTTAGATAATTTAAATAATACCATTACTTAGTGCTAGTAGAAAAGAATAACCATGGGACTAATAAACTTAAAATGACGGCATTATATATATATAATTATGTAGTACTAATTTATAAATTACGACTAGTTACACGCACATATATGTAAATGATATGATACCGTAGACTGAAATGACTGGCGGTAAATTTCAATTTTCGGCATAGGAACGATTCAAATATCTATATACATTGATATCATTAAAATAATTACCTCTTAATTTATATAGAATGTCCTTTGGGCTTGTATTCCAACTATAATCTCTGGTAATAAGTCTAAAAATCTTATTTTGAAGTCTCTCAACTCTTTGAATTTGACATTTAGGCGCGTATCCCCAGACAGTAGTGCAATAGTCAATGTGATGTTGAATTATTGTTTCATAAATGGTCATCATATTATTAATGGTGAACATTCTCCGAAATATGGGTAATATTTGAAGACCATGTCCTAATTTACGGCATACATTTGGTACGTGTTTATATACATATACACCAAGACATTTCACATCATTATCAACATTGATTGAAATCATCATTAATAGTTATATGAATATTACGAACAGTATGGCGAGTTGATAACACCATACACGGCGATACAGTCTGTTCCTGTCTAACCATATCATAAGACTACCAATATATTTTGGCAATTGATATTCGGCTTCACCTAATGAAGACGCTAATGGATATAAAATGGTGTCATCAGCAAATAAATTACATTCATACTTGGCAATACAGTTTATTTATGAATACTAAGAAAATAATAGGACCTAAACTTACAATACTTAAGAATTTTGACATGCATCCATTTATCTTGACGCACTGTTTGCGACAATTTAGGTCATTTTTAAACCGTGTGTAAGTCACCTCATTAAATCCTCACATTTCAAATTTCTTAAGTTAAATAGAATGATCAATAGTGTCAAAACATATTTGTAAATGAATAAAACACATAGTAGTAATTTCATTTTCATTAAACCCTTCTAAGATTTCAGATATAACTCTTTGAACTGCGGTGGTGGTGGAGTGGTTATTCATAAAAGCTGAGTATGTGGGTGTTATTAAACTTTGGCATGAGATACATTCTTTAATTGAACAAAATAGAACATTTTCAATTATTTAAGAGACGTGACTTGTGCTTGATATAAGTCTATAATAGCACTAGAACAAATTTTCATCATCTTAGAGTCTATACTATTAATATAATTGTTAGATTTATCCTTCAAAAGCAATAGTTGGTTATAAATTTTTTTTTAAACACCAATAGACAGGAGCTCAAATGAGTGTATGGCACGAGGTAGAGTAGACGAATATGGCACATTATCTAAACAATCTGCAAGATTAGTTCCTATACTGGCGAAATAATTATTAAATGTGTCTGCTGAGATAATACTTGGTACTGATCCCATGTGTCAATGTTCTTAGTTTTAATAGCTTTCTTCTTCAGACGGTCTCATTCGTATATAAGAGATAACAGGTCTCCGGCATCCACGGACTACATAGAGTCCCTTACATAAAGAGCAACTCCACCACCATACCTACTACCATGATCAATTGTTGTTTCGCGTAATACAATTCGAATTTGATCCACCTTTTGCGGTAAGCTACATACATTAAGATGAACTAGTTTAAACCATCTACCTCGATCAATAGGAGATAAAATATTAAAATAATGATCTTCATTGAAATAATCATTTAAATTTGGAGCTCCCACAACAACTGGATCAATATCAATAACATCAGTTGTGTTAATATCATCAGCATGATAATTAGTTAGAGTTATCAAGATCAACATGTTCACGATTTATCCGAGTGGTGTTGCCATATTTTTCTAGACCACTTATATCATGTCCGAGGAATTTCTTGATTGATCACTCGGGGTACACTCGGCAGAAGTTTCATGGCCAGCATCCTAATGGTGGAAATGATGTTTGGCCTTATGCCCTTCAGCACCACACTGATGACAAGTATTGTCATATTACAAGCACATTGTGTTCAATGAAGTTTTCTAATCTGTTGCCCTTGTTTTTATTTTGTGTATTTCCCCATATGGTGCTGTGTCTCATTTGTATAGCTCAATATCCCTGCCAACACTTACTTATGGTATGCAATGCGTTTATTTAAGTTCACCAGATAAGTCGACCATACTCTCAGCATATGGTGACATAATAAGGCAAATGAGTGGTCTAAGTAAGCGTTCCCCATATATAAATCTTCTACGCGCAATGAATTTGGATAATGTTAGTACTGTGATAGGCAATTATACAAAGTCATTTTTAAACGCGTGTGTTGTAAATCATCTCCCACTAAGAACTTAGGATATCAGCTTTTATCAGAATATATAGAAACTGGTATTATTAATCTGGGTATAATTGTTAATAGGATTTTAAAAATCACTCCAATTGATGTTTTTGTCCTACAATTTATGTGATAGACATGATCATGTTTTCAACAATAGTATAGTCGATTACTTACGTGTGCTGTTATTCAGTGAACATTTTAGTAAACCCCGGTGTTGCTAGTACTTGCTAGTCAAACTATTTACATGTGCCTTTTAATATCACTGTACACCACAAGTAATATATCGTGTTTATTGTATTCCATGTCATATCTCTGTATATATGTTGTAATAAACATTGTATTATATGCCATATTATTGTATATCTGTTTTAAAGTATATTGTGTCGCATGTGTTATTGCTGTATATGTTTTAATGTATTTACTATTCTGCTAGTCTTCTCCATTTATGGAGGTTGAATTAAATACATACGGCGACGAGACATGAAACATACTGCTAATGATACCTGTTTGGTTGCTCCGTCGTAGGTGAAGAAGCCGTCAATGCTAAGTAGCTGAGAGAATACACACCAATTGCTCGTTCTAGAATCAATTATTCTGTAAATAATTTGTCAACTATTTAAAACAATTATATTATAGACAACCATTTACCTTGGTCTTAATTATCAATACAGTTAGAAGCCCTGGTACGACGGGAGACAATGATCGTTCATGCCTCGTTTAAACTAGTCTTCGTTTTCGTTAACTGTTGTACGACGTCGCACCTTGTCATTGCGATGGCTACAACACCTCACGTGCATTAAAGATGGATCTCACGTGCATTAAAGATGGATCTTTCTTCGAACACTGATGAACCATCTCTATCTCTGTGGCCTAGATTCCTTGTGATACAGGGCATTAATAAGGACATTCCCTCGGCAAAGTTAAACCCCTTTGCCATTGAAAAGGGAATAAAAGGCTTGGCCGTACCACCAGCATCAGTTACGACGCTTAGATATGTAGACCTCATTATAGAGGTATCTAAAAAGAGCCATTCTGACTGTTTGCTGCGTTCCAAAATATTGGCAAATGTTCCCATAAATGTTATTCCACATCGAAGTATGTGCCAAATGTACAGAATGACCTGTAAGCGGGAGGTTACCTATGCCAAATATGAAACGACAGGTCATTAGGATAAGGATTGTAGTCAGAGACCTCACTTTGTTAACTGTCACGGATCTTTCTCCCGGGACTGCCCCATGTGGAAAAAGGAGAAAGACAACCAGACCGTCTAGATGACACAGGGAATCTCCTTTCCAGAGGCTAGAAAAGTCGTACAGCACCGAGGTAGCACTCCTACCTCGACATGATCATATTCTGATGTCGCTGGGGTTATAAAAAGTAGTGTTGCCTGTCAGACCGACATGACCTGGCCAACAGCCAAGCAAGGTGCCACAACAGAAACAGCCTGTATCCAAGGCCGTGTCTACCATGACTGTAGCTAACACAGCACAGTCAGAGGTAACACCAGCTACAAAATCTAGGCTACAGCCAACAAAGTGGGATACCCCATCACCGTCTCCGGTGATGGAACCCCTTATCCCTCAGACAGTTTCCTCAAAAACTAAAAATAAGCCCACACATCTTGGAATGGTGTCCTCCTTGGACTATGATGGCCTGGATAATCTAGGTCATGGCCAATCGGGGACCCTTTCAGAATAAAATATTAACAAATAAAAATATACTGGTCTGTCATCAATTGGAATTGTTGAGGATTTTGAAATAATATAGGGGAAATAAAAATGCTAATGGGGGATTATGACCCCATTGTATTCTGCTGGCAAGAAACAAATATGAAAAACACAAACATAATTAATTTTCGGAAATACTCCTTATACCACATATTTTCTGAAGCTATTGACACCAGAGCTTCCGGAGGAGTCACCATCATGATCAAGAAAGCTATTTCCCACCCAGACATATCAGTTCAATGACCAATCGGCAGGCACTTGCTGTAATACTGTCACTCCACAAGACAACGACATTGTATTCAATATACAGACATCAAAATAAATATGGAATATATTTTTTATCCGTTGCATTATTTTGTGGAATAGCATATTAGGAACAGTTGGTTATTGTTTCTGATCTGTTCAGCGGTATCAGCGTAATCACTGATACGTGACGAGTATTTTGGCATACGTTTTCAACACATGGTATTGTTTTGAGTGATTGGGTGACTAGTATAACACCCAAAATAGTGGACTCCATGGAGTGACCTGAGCTTAGTCATGAGGATACATGTGAACACATACAAGAGGCGCGCATATCGGCCAAATCTCATCGATCGTCTACGTTTTGGTCAATCGTAGATCACGTAACAACGCTAAACAAACTCTCAAT